>BMAO01024138.1:71313-202097 GCA_019973975.1 Trichonephila clavata
TTTTTTTTTGGGGGGGGGGGCCTTTTTTTGAGCATTGAAAGTGAGTTTTCAGTTCATAATTACTTAGAATTACAGCCAAGCTTCTATTTAATGAAGTGGTCAAATACCGAAAAAAAGTTAATTCTATGTGGAAAAATTCATTAAATAAAGATTCATCTTTCAATAATCTTCTGTTCTTGATTCCAGGAAAAAGTTCGCAAAATAGAGGTTCGTAAAATGGAGGTCCGATTGTACTTGCAAATGCAGCGTGCGTGCTTTTGACGACCGATCTCGTAATTTTTAACCATGTTCAAGTGACGAGGACTACACCTGAGCTGGTATAGCCCCTCTCCTGACTTCCTCACCACATTAACGAGTGCATTTTGAGCTTCGACAAATTTAACATGCATCGGTCCCCTCCACATGTTAAATTACTTTAACATGGAATTGGTGTAACTGAATTTTATTCTGAAGCCATTTTTAAATATAGTTAAATTAAAATTTTATTAAATAAAAACAATCTGAAATATAAACAATCAGCATCTCCACCCCCTCAGAAGACAGAGGTAAAAATATCAAACGTTAACTGGTTCACGATAATAAAAAGATCGGGAAGCACTGCTTTAATACATATCAACAAAGTTGTACCAGAAAAAAAATACCTGTTTTCTTAAGAAAAAATCAAGAAACCATCTAGATTTTTCAAATAAGCCCTGGACTATAAAGACACATGTATCCCAGGAGCATTTTATCACTGAGTGGGCCCTGCGGCAAAATTCCTTAGGGTACCTTTTTTTTTTTGTAAAAAAAATAAGACATTTGAAATTGTCAGAATGTTACATGTAATGGGGCCCCTGTTGCTTGGGGCCCCGTATTATTAATACAGTTTATACGGTGGTAGCTATGTCCCTGATTTTAATATACAGTGATTTAAAAAAAATGGTAAAATACTAGAGTACTTTCACAAGCCAGATATATGAGGTCCATTACTACTAGACCTCGTAGTGCTTAGGTATGCGACATTAACAAATAATCAATCCGTGATATGTAATATTACTAAAGTTTGTGTGGATTAGTAAATTATTTCCTTTACATTTGCATATCTTATAGAAGTCTATGCAGGGTACAAATTTTACTCTCTTAAGAGAACAAGGGCATCATATACTTTCAAAAAATCGATTTTTCAATTTTAGTTCTAAAAAATAGTGCATATTCTTCTGAACCTAAAAATGTATAATACTTATATGTTTGTTGATAAAATAGCCCTAAAATATGAAAAATAAAAATGTAAACTATATAATGACCACGCCCTTTTTGACCCTTAATTTTTTCACTTTTTCTGTGTGTGTGTGTGAAAAGCATATTTTTTTGCATTTAGGTACATTTTTAAAAAAAACTATTGCACTATAAGATTCCAGATTTTTTATACTTCTATACAAGATGCCTATGCATATAGTGAACCTAATTTTTTTTCTATTAAAATAGTGCCTAATTTTTTTTAAAATTGGTTTTATGCGTAAAAAAAGCAGAAAAATAGAAATTTTCCAAATTTCAAAGTTTCATAATTTTTTAAAGAACCTATACTACATTTTCACTAAAAAAATAAGTTCACTGTCTTTTATGTATTGTTTTATATATGCGTAAAAAATATTTTGCATAAAAAAGATACTTTTTTAAAAAATGGTACCTAAACTTAAGTATGTATTATGAGTTTTTAAAAATTATGTCCTTCTTAAATTAAGTAGGAAAAAAAACCTTTGAACTAAAAAGTTATTTTTGTAGTTCTACAGAATAACTAAATTATCTTTATTAAGAACATAAAATATCTAAGCTCTATTGAACATTTTAAAACATATATATTTCTCATAAACAAAGGGTCTTAATGTTGGCATTTTACACTTCCGAGCATGTCCTGGTTCCCTTAAATGCTGCCTTCATGGTATTGAAGATAATGGCATGGAATTGTAAGATATGTAGGCGAAAAATAAATAAATTAAAAATCTGGGTTACATAGTAGAACTAAAATGCATTAAAGAATATTTCTCTTGAGCATTCTTATCTGTGGTATTGAATATTTTTATGTGCAAAATAGACAGTCTTACTTGAAGCATGGGAGTAAAATATTGTCTATCTGTAGTATTTAGTTTTAGAAAAATATTATATGTATTAAATTGATGTATTTTTCAGTCATAATGGTAATGAATTAAAGTATTATCGTAACATACCGCATACTCATCTTTATTGAGAGTACTTCCCTTTTTAAATGTGTAGATCGTTTTTAAAATACTCTATAAAAAAGAATTTTCTACGAAATTTGGTTATTTATTTTACTCGTAACAATTTATTTCCTATATTTTTCATATATAATCGGACCCCGATTTACCAACCCCTATTTAACGAATTTTCCTTTTCCCGATTAAAATAAAGGCGCCATAAAAAGACCCCTATTTAACGAATAATAAAGCCCGAATTAACGAAGTATTTCAACATTCGAAAAAAAAATCTATCTGGCTTAGAAAAAAAATGGATTTCTTTTCAAATGACATATCTTTTTGTCCGGAACAAAAAAGACTCTTCTTGTAAGCAGCACATTTCGATAAGAAAGTGGTTCAACCAGCACCTGAAGGTGCTGGTTCAACCTATTATTAGATTTTACAGGTGCAGATGAGGCAAGAATGTAACCTATCCCGAAGAATAGGACTGGAAATTCTTTTCTTATCTCATCTCACCCCACAACGCTGAAGGTATTTTAAGAATATTTATCAATTTTTCTCTTTCTTGAGAAAAGTGGGGTTTATCTTACGTCCGTTTTTGCAGATAATTTTGTTTTTTAAAATTTGTGAAGCTGGGGAAATTGTTGATTTGTCGCAGTTAATGAATAGTGATTCTAATGGAGAAAGTGATAGTGAAACTAATATCACAACTGTTATTTTCTAATGCTTTACATTATTTGGAAACTGAAAATATACCTCATGTAGTAGAATGTAAATGACGCGGTATTTTCTCCTCTGTATAAAGAAAAGAAAGAGTCGTGAATCACAAAAATATTGCCAAACATCTAATAGTTAGCATCTTAAAATGTCCAATTAACTGGTGCGTATTATTATTCTTAATAGTATTTTTTTAGCTGCTGATTAAAAAGTGTGCAGTTTCTAACTTTGGCTGTTTTTTTTTGTGTAGTTGCTTATTATAGAATTTCGAAAAAGTAAGTGAAAAATTTTGTACTTTTTGGACCCCAAATTAACGAATAAAATGTTCAGTTTCGATGAATTCGTTAAATCGGGGTCCGACCAGGTGACATCTTAAAACTTCTTGAGTTCCTGGGCCCTACCCAAAATTAGGCCCTGGGCCCCTACACAAATGTAGGCCCCACCTATGACCCTTAAAAGTAAACAGTACATAGCATACGTTGTCACTCGTACAAACAATAACACAAAACTTACAACCGCACACACCAGCTCGACCGACTGCAGCCTTTTGATTGCATGAGTAATGATGGTGTATGGTTGTAGGCCGAGGCCTCTACGTGGACGACGGTCACCACATGTAGCCAGTTGACATAACATCCCAGTTTTCAGGAGAATACAACCAGAAATAACATTTGACCGTTGAAATTGTTCGAATAATGATTTTGTTAAGGTTGAATCGAGAACGAGACGAGGCTCCTATTGCGGCCGAGATCCTGGGCCCGGGCCCAGTTGGCCCCTGTCTTAAGTCCACAATTAATTCCCAGTTGGTCCGACTGTATTTCATGTCCCCCCTAAAATTTGCTTATTATGATTGATATTTCCTTCCACTATTTGTAGAAATGAGCTTCCGAAGATATAAATCTGGTTTAGAAATCGACTTATAGCCTCTCTTTGATTTAGAAATAAATTATTTCAGAAAGAGGCCTATTTGGGAATAACATTCTCTAAAAAAAATATATTATTTTATTTATTTTTCAAAATTTTATGATAAATATAGTGAGTGAATAATCTGTGAAAAAATTCTCTGTCTCACATTTATAAGCTGCGTTATATTTAAACGCCATTTGTGTTCAATGTTGGGAAGCGAACGTAAAACAAAACTTTGTTTTGACACCAGAAATCAGTCAACTTGCCAGTTTTAAATGAAGAACAAAGGATTGCGTGGAAGACAAATCTTTTCTTAGATTTCTGTAATAAAATAAAGAATTGAAAATAATCTTTATTTACTAAGTTGTTGGGTATAATATATTGAGTTATATTTGTTCTACGCATCGTTGACTTTTAAGTGACAAAATAAACTTAAATATTGGTTTTTTGCTTATTTTTAAGATATATTATAAATAGTTATCTTATTTATTTACAAAAGCAACTTTTTTTTTTATCCTAAGACGTTAAACTGCTTTTTTCCCCTCTTGCATTCCTGGACAATCGCATTAAATTCCTTGCTTTTTGTTATACTAAGGGCAGAATTTCACTTGCTGTTTGGGAGTGAATGAGTGAATATTAACGTCGCACTGTTCAGCTACACGAGGGCTTTTGGCGACGGACCGCGTAATTTTGAACCATGGTCAAGTGACGCGGACGACACCTGAGCTGACACCCCCTCTCCTAACTACCACATCACACCAACGGGAGGACGTTTGAGCTCTCGACAGATTTAACAAGCATCGCTCCCCTACACGGTAGGTCTTCAGTGGTACTGGGCTCGAACTCATGACACGCTGGCCATAATCCGATGCCTTAACCACTTGGCTGCTGTTTGGGAGAGATAATTGTTAAAAAGTATAGCCAAAACACGTAAAGGTCCCCCTCCCCCTAATGGGGCTGCGCATTGGTACTTTAAAGTTTGCAAATCTAGTACATTTCCCAGGAGTTGGTATTACTTTTTAACGTGGCGCCATGTAGGCGGTACCAATTACCACAAGTAGTTTTGATGCCCAGTTTCTCCCCCCCCCCAGAGGGAGGCACCTGAGCTCTTGACGATGCGAACCTGTACTAGGATTCAATTTTGCCTAGAGCACCCAAGCCAAACAGACACTCAAGGGATCTTTTACATACCGTATAATCATATGATATGGCCAATTTTCTAACACGTAAATGTAGTGTATTTTTAATGTAGTGGATATAAATACATCTCGACAATAGATAGTTGTAATGAAATTTTAAAATTAGTTCCAACGTATAGTAAGATGACCAAACGTTTTCTAGAACAGTCCTTTTATAGGTTCTCACAATGCTGGGACCCTTCTAGCTTGGGGCCCCGTATAATTAAATCGGGTGTAACTACGCCCCTGATCCATATATCAGTAGCCTCCTGTAAGAAATGTATAAATGACAGTACATTATCTGAGTTTTTACTTAAGTACTAGCGGTTCATGCAAAAGATAACCTGAAGTGATTATTACGGACACGATAAAAATAATAACGGATATGGATTTTTGATAACGGAAATATAATAGAGAATATTAATCCACTGTGCTTAACTAATCCTGAGTGAGCAATGTATCAAGATTCTTCGGAGGGCTCTTTTCTGAAAAATATAATGATCACATTTATAGAATTTATTTGAAAGTGTCATGTGACTCGTGTTGGGGGGCCCCTGTAGCTTGAGGGCCCGCCCCGTATCATAAAAAGGCTGATGCGAGCGTCGGTAGCCACGCTCCTGCTAATACAATAAACAACAAAAAATTATCTCCCTTAAACTACTAAACATTTAAATTAGTCTTACTCTTAATCTTTCTAGCATCAAAAAATTTTAATTATTTTTAAATTAAATTTTTTTTATAAAAAAAATCCGGATTAGTTTATTTACGATACTTTACCTAAAATTGCTATTCACTTGGATATTTCTTAAAAATTACTTCTATTCAGTGTAACAGCAGTTTCTATTCAGCAAGATTCAGTTTTGATTTTGTTTTAGAATGTATTTCGAACTCAGCCAATATTTACATGTCATAATTTTTTTTTATTTTATCTTTTACGAGAAAAGTTTGATTCTCAAACGAGTTTAAACTTTAGGAAAAAAGTAATTCCTGAATATTTCTTTCGCGATTTTAAGAAATCCACCAGTAAAAGCACTGCAAACAACAATAAATAATCGTGTTTAATGATATATTTTTTAATACTCTTTGCATTCCATATTTTTTTGTGTATACTTTTATTCTCCTCTGCAATTTTCAGTGGCCGCAGTAGCTGAGTGGTCAAGGTAATGAGCCCATGGCCAACGTTATCGCGTCGCGGGTTCGGAACCTTGTGCCACTGAAGACCAGTCTTGTAGATGAGGTCGATGCACGTCAAATCTGTTGAGACTTAATATCGTCCCGTTTATATTGTATGGATGTTTGAAGAACGGGTGCCAGCTCAGGAGTCTTCCTCATTACTTGACCGAGGGTCAAACTTACGATGTCCTTTGCGAATTGCTCCCGTGTTTCCTTATCGCGCGACGTTTATAAACAATCAATAAATCATCCGTAACTTTTAAATTTACAAGTTTAATTTTATTTCGAATTAACGAGTTTTTTAAATTAAAAAAAAAATAAAGACATCGAGGGAGATAAAATGAATAAAACAATTTTTTTTAAATATCTGTTGTAAAAATTAGCCTTGTAAAAAGCTCTTGATCAATATTGCTTTTTAAGTTAACTTATAATTTTCATGGGAAATTAATATTTTTAAATTATTTTCGCGTTTCTGATCTCTTTCCTCTTTGTCATAATTTCGACACTGAAGATCCAATGCCTGTTTATCCCCTGGGCGCTTGAGGCGGGCACCCAGGGGCCCGGATAAGCTGGACTTAACCAGATTTTCTGGTTACAAATTTCGATCCTCCAGTGGCAAGGGGTCCGGTAGATATTCTGCGCCCAGGGCCCGAAATAAACTTAAATCGGCACTGTGAAGACCCCCAGGTAGAGGGGTTCATGTATGTTAAATTTGTCTTGGCTCAAAACCCTCCTGTTAGCGTGGTGGGAAAGCTCGAAGAGGGGTGCCAGTTCAGGTGTCGTCCTCATCACTTGACCATGATTCAAAATTACGTGGTCCGTCGCTCAAAGCCCTCGAGTTGGTTTACAGTGCAACGTTGATTTCAAGCATTCATTCAATCCCCCCCCCCTTCCTAAAGTAATCAAACACAAATAGACAATACTATATTGTGCAGGAATCTCATATCGTGAATTAAGTACCATTGAAATTTAAATCAAACTAGCCTTGTCCTTTAGATAAAAGCGCGCAAAATTAAAAACATAAATTGGAAAACCAAAAGAATATTAATTCTTAATTATTCCATCAGAATGACTATCTTAATTATTATTTTTATTTTATTACATTTAAATTTTTCTAATTCAGAAATATTTTCGTCGCGTTGTTGCCTTATTAAAAGTTTACCCTGTAATTGCAGATGAGAGAGATGCTACGGGGCCGGAGTGTCATAAGTTCGAGACTAGTGTTGCTGAAGACCCGCCGTGTCGAAGGGGTGGATGCTCGTTAAATCTGTCGGGGCGCAAAGGCTTCTCGTTGGCTTGGTGTGGAAGTTTGGAGAGAAGAGTGCCAGGTCAGGTGTCGTTCTCGTCCCTTGACCATGGTTCAAAATTACGAGGTCTGTCTTTTTTTCAATCAAGACTGGACGTGGGGGTGGTTGTTTCCCAATGGATCGGTTTGTACCACTAAACCCTCCTCCGGTGAGCTGAGTTCCTTTGGGCATTCTGTCAATAGCCCTCTTGGCAGCAGTAGTCTAGTGGTCAAGGTATCGGACACGGGTCTGGCGTGTCATGAGTTCGAGCCTGTTGCCAATAAAGACCCGCACGTTAAATCTGTCGAGAACTCAAACGCCCTCCCATTGGTGTGGTGTGGTAGTTAGGTGAGTGGTGGCAGCTCAGGTGTCGTCCTCGTCACTTGACCATGGTTCAAAATTACGAGGTCCCTCGCAAAAAGGCCTAATGTAGATGAACAGTAAGACGTTAATATTTACTCTCTCACTCACGGCAATAGCCCTCGTGTTGCTTTATAGAGCAACGGGGAAAAACACTCACTCACTCGAGAGAGTTGCAAATTGAAGTGATATGCAAAAGTTAAATATGAGAGTGTTTTCTTTTTATCTAAAAGTGTATTTTTGACAAGGTTCTGCTACATTCTCTATTATTGATGATATTTTTAAATTGTTATAAAGAACCAAATCGAATTAATTATTAGTAGTAATTTATTTTGTAATAATTCCTTTTTTTTTTTTTTCAGAGGAGGGAGTAGATGTAGGTTGTGTGTGTGTGCTTGTCTCCATAGGATGGAGTGGAAAATATTATTGGTCTTCTACAGTGGCTCACACAAAGGGGAGGGGTCCAAGGAGTCCGGATCGCCCCCCCCCCATCACCCTTGATTTTTTCCCCCGATTGATTATAACTGTGTATAAAGTAAGTAAAACAATTCCAAACGAAAGTTATTAATAACTTATTTTGTAAATTAATGTCACTTATTTATTTAATAATTGATTTTTTTTTTACTGTTTTTTGTTCTTTACAGTCGATTAAATCAAAATAATATGTTTTTTTAGAACATTTATAACCCCGTACACCACAAAGTATCACAAGGAGACTTACATAGAAGTAAGCGTGAAGCACACATAACAAAGGAAAGAAGGATTATAACACCAAGGCTGCGATAGCCAAGTGGTCTAGGCATCGGATCATGGCTAGCGTGTCATGATTTCGATCCCAGAACCACTAAAGACCCGCCGTGTAGGGGAGCGATGCACGTTAAATCTGTCGAGAGCTCATTCATCCTCCCGTTGGTGTGGTGTGGTAGTTAGGAGAGAGGGGTGCCAGTTCAGGTGTCGTCCGCGTCACTTGGCCATGGTTCAAAATTACGCGGACTGTCACCAAAAATCCTCGTGTTGCAAAACAGTGCGACGTTAATATTCACTCACTTACTCACCCAACACAAACATCCATGTCTTCTCCGGGATTCGAACCCAGGCTCTACGGCGCAGTCACTAACCACTATACCGGATGGGCGGCAAAAGACTTTTTTTTTGGCGGCGTATTGGGGTATAACACAAAAATGGCGGACTTTCGACCGCCAATCACCCTTCAAAAATTTCTGTGAAACGCCACTGATCTAATCAAAACCAATTTAAGCTCATTTCGGGTCAAAAGATCTGCGGGCCCCCTTGGCACTGGATGATCGAAATTTATATATCCTGAAAATCTATTTAAGTCCAGCTTATCTGGGACCCTGAGCTCCCGCTCCAAGCGCCCAATGGAGAAATCGGCACTGGATCTAATAACATGTTATAAAGTACCATTTTATTTGGAAGCGAGATGTGTAATTAAACACATATTTCTGCTCCGTATTAGACTCATGTAAGTAATAAATAGCTTTACTGTGAGTTTTGTGATTCTGAAACGACATTTCTTTCAAGATCTGGTTTTTTCCTTAACTTTTATTTTTGAATGATATAGAAGAAAAAAACATGAACAAAAAATAATTAACACATAAATGGTAGTATAAAAATCAAGAAATAATTTCCATATAAATTTCTTTGATTTTTCTTTCCCTACAAAAACTGCCAAGAAAAATATTTTCAGATGGTAGGTTGGGGGTGGGGTATCCTAGTGGTTAAGGTCGCGGACTCGTGTGGGGGGGGGGCGTGTCATGAGTTCAAGCATGGTGCCGCTGAAGGGGGGGGGGGAGCTGCTGCAGATTAAATTTGTCAATACTCAAACGTGTGGTGAGGAAGCCAGGACAGGGAGATACCATCTCAGATGTCGTCTCCATCACTTGACTGTGGTTTAAAAATTACAAGGTCCGTCGCCAAAAGCTCTCTTGCAGCTTTTTAGTGCGATGTTAATATAACTCTGTCTTTCGAATGGTAAGTTTGATTTTACATGTTATTTGATATTTGTACAATATATGTACCTAGATCTTTGATATAGATTTGCGAATTTTACTCCAAGGGACTTTTGATGAATAACATCGCCATTTACCCACTCTGCGTTTTGCACTCTCGAGTTTCCCATTTATTTGTGTATATTATTATGTATATTTTAGTTAAAGCTGCCTTTGGTTAATGTTAAAGAATAGGACCCAAATTCGGAATATTTGTTCAGATATAAAAGTACTCTCTCCAACATTAATATTATACTCTGGCCTCTCTATCCTGTTGAGGAATCTCACTTGTTTTATCATACTACTCATTTTTATCCGAGTTGACACATTTTTTTCTTTTATAAAATGTGTTTCGCATTTTTTCTCCTATACCGTAATGCTAAATGAACTATCCCTTTACATGTTAAAGGAAAAAACTAAATTATTTATGATATATTTCGAAATTTTAGAAACACTATACAAGAGATAAATGCATGTTACAATGTCACAAATTTTTACAAAAATTGAGGAATTTTTTTCTGTTTGAAAATGTGTTTTGCGTTAAGTTCAAGCTCTCGTACATATGGCGAAAACAGCCTTAAAATCATTTTTTTAAAAGTCGTTTCAAAGGAATGTTTTGGATTTGGCATATTTTAAATACAGTTTATAGGCTTTAATAATTTCAATAAATATATTATTTATGTATATACATTTTCATTCTTCCGTTGTAAAAACCTGAAAATGAAATAGTTCCAGTTTTGATTTATGTATTTTTAAAGTATACAGAAATAAAAAAAACATTAACAAATGAAAAATATTTAATTTTTTAAATATTTACATACATATATAAAAACAGCTTTTAATTATTAAAATATTCGCTATTAAATTAACATGAAAGAAATTGTCTAAATACTTGCATTGTACTTCCTAAACTGATGAAACGACAAAAATATTTGCTGAAAGCAATTAGAAAAAGAACCAAATATATGTTTAGAAAAACCAGATTATGAAATACAATAAAACTTGTTTAGTATTTTATTAAAAGCAGTTTCCTTTTCTGATCATCACAAGAGGCGTTTTTACGCCAAATACTACAACCCAGCTCAAATGCGCATAGTTGTAGATCACGTGGTACGAATTTCTTAACCAATGAAAAGCAAGCTTTGTACCTTTGAAACTTCACAGATGACTACAACATATATTCGTTCGATCTAATAATGTCATACTGAAAAATAAAAATATATTACAAAATGTTTTGTAACAACAGATACAATAAAAAAAATTTACAATATTTTAGTTTGTTTTGTGAGTAATTATGTGGAATGAGGGGATGTTATACGATTGTGTTAAGTCATGAAGTAGAATTAAAGTGGTTTAGAATAATTTCATCGATACTCTAATTAAAATTTAACTTTATTAAAATTTAATTTAAAGCTATTCTCCGAAGTCCAGCAAGTTTTTAGAAAGAAAAAAAATTAATGCTGAAAAAAACATCTAAATAAATTATTTTGGAAAAAAATTAGCAGTGATATCAATTTACACAAGTTCTTGATTTTACATTCGACATATTCATTATGAGAAAGGGCTTGATTTAAAAATCTTTGGACATCACGATGCCGAGGGGGGGGGGGGTACGCTATTCTGTTGAGAAACGAAGTCTTGTGAGCCTTCGGCAAGTTGAGGAAAAAGCCATTGCTCCACGTACGTTCATCTACTTATGGTGCTTTCCACAAATAAGAATGGTCCATAAACTTTTGTCCGTGATAAGGTACAAAACATGTTAAGCTTCACCAAGTCTCTCTCATG
Source organism: Trichonephila clavata (assembly GCA_019973975.1). Classification (NCBI taxonomy): domain Eukaryota; kingdom Metazoa; phylum Arthropoda; class Arachnida; order Araneae; family Nephilidae; genus Trichonephila; species Trichonephila clavata. The sequence continues at coordinate 82,920 of BMAO01024138.1, forward strand.
GTGAAATGTTGTACGATCTCCAGAATGTTGTCTCCAAATCCTTATATGCGAACATTTTTTTTTTAACATTTATAAACCCCGTGCACCACGCAATGTATAACACGGGGGCATGCAACACAGACATCTATGCCTTCTCCGGGATTCGAACCCAGTCCCTACGGCACCGCAGTCAGCTTCACTGACCACTATACCGGATGGGCGGCTATATGCGAACATTGTCTATTCATTTTTCCACAAATATGGAAAGTCGTTTCATTGCGAAAAATGAAGCTAGGTAAAAACATGAAATCTTAATTTCTAGCACATCACCACAAAATTGAAAACAACATTCCTTCTTTGTCATATCCCATTGGGAGCGTGCTTAATTTATATAGCAAACACCGTTTCAAAATTCCTTATACAATTGGATGAGATATTCTTAATTCTTTACTAACTCTAGCGGTCTTTCTTGGACTATGAACAAAACTTGATTATCTGACACGCAGTCTGTTTGGTTTTGTTCCTTTGTAGAGACATTCAGTTTGTTGAAACTGCGTTAACCAATAGCTTATGCTTTCCCTAATTGATGGCTCAGTGCCGAATGGAGACGAAATCCCAACAGAACTATAACTTTACCAACTTATTTCTTACAAACTCAAAGACGCAGGAAACCCTTAAGCCACGTGAAAGCTATATTAATCAAAACTAACGATGAAACGAAATGTCTGTCTACTGGCGCAAGAACCCTAACGGTTCTTTACACCCAAGTGATGATAAATGAAACTTTTTAAAACTTTCGTTCGATGTGTATAGACTACTCATATCCAATTTATATTTCATGAAATACAGATTAAAAATTTCGATCCATATTTCTTTTATTTACGTCACACTTTGATGCAACACGAAGGCTATTGGTGACGGACCTCGTAATTTTGAATCACGGCCAAGTGTGACACCTTAATCTTTGTTTTCACAAAGGTGTCATGGTAATAGTCACAAAGGTAATTTCAAATGGAAGAAAAGGGGCGGGACATTGTTAAAATTTACTTCCAGTTCTGCAGATGATCTCGGTTTCCGACAGGGTTCAAAAGGTGCACTGGTTATGGTCATGGGACCTGCGTCAAATAGAAATAAATTCCTGATAGTTTTCATTAACCATATTTTTTTAATAAGTCAGTGGTAACCGAATGGCCATGATATCTAGCTGCTTGCTAAACATGACATCGATAAATCCAGCACAAACCCATCACATAGAGGTTGATGCAAGTTACATCTTTTCAGGCTAATATTCCTCATGTTGACATGGAGTGAATATTAAGAATGACATGTCAGAGAGAGAGAGAGAGCCTCATCCTTCATAATCCGATAATGGAAGCATATTAACTGCATTTAGCAAACTTTGAACCTGAAAGGGAACCAAAACAAAAAAAATTCCCTATCTGTGAATATTTTTCAAATTTTTCCCTTTTTTTAATCTCATTTATGTAACATATTGGAAAATAAAGAGAAACAATACATTAAAATTCTAAATAGTTAGTAAAACTGCAAAATGATTTTAAAGGATCTTGCATTCTAACATTTCAAAAATTTATAAATTAGTGTCTTAGAAATGAATAAAATTAATTTTTTAACCACGAATTTAACAGAACTATCAAGTATATTTTCAATTGTTCAAATTTTAAGCATCTAAAAATTTCCCAGAAACGCTTTTAAAACTAAGTGATTTAAAGACTTCCAAATCAAGAAAGAATGACACATAAAAAATACATTACCAAAGAAAATAAATGTGTTACATAAACTCATAGCCTTACTAATCCCCAAGAGAAATCAATCACATCTGAAGAAAATTTTGTTTCTGGATGAGATTTAATATGCAACAAGCCATATTAAAGAATATTTAATTGTAATTAATTCCTATGCGTAAAAAACAAAAACAAGGTAATAAAATATACATAACACATATAATGCTATTATAGATTAAAGAAAGATCCAGTAAAGCCTAGCTTTTAATTCTTTTCATCCATATTAGGATATTTTCTTCTCTAATTTCATTGTGGAAGAAAAAGAATGGGACATTGTTTGTAAATTCTTAATGTTTTTTCAACTAAGCATATCTAAAAGAGTCATGAAAAAGTTTTAAATCTGAAAATATGAATTGAAAGATTAAAATATTTACAATTTAAATAAGTAATAGTGTTCAAAATCAATAGCAATTCTCATAGCATTTTCTTTAATAACTTTACTCAATATTTTTTATTTATGTGAAGCGCAGATTTCCATCAGCAAGCTTTAAATGAATAACTTATAATAATGGTTAAAAATTGGCCAATTTTTAGAAATAAAGGAATCAACAATAAAGACAATTACTTTATTGAATATAATAGATAACTTTCTGCACAAGAGCCAAGACCACAGACAATGAAACACATACTTACAAAATTAATCCAATATAAAATGTATGTGAAAAATGAAGTTACATATACATAAAAATAATAAAACCATTTTATAACAAAGTTCTCATTTTAGAATATATATATTAAATGTTATTTTTAAAATAAACAATACATTCCAAATATAAATATCAATTATTCTAAAGTAACTTAGAAAATTTACATTGTCTGAATACTTTGATAGCAGGCACACAGAGACAATATTTACGCACAGTCACAAGTACATAGTTATATTAAGATACTTATTGAACTAGAATGACTACAGTACAATGAAAATTATATTAAACATAAAGTAAATTATCCACCTTTTTATTAATCATAAATTTTGTAAACAAATATTCTGAAGATTTTTTTTTAAAAGTATAAGAATAAATATATATTAATGCCCTTGAAAAGAATTAAAATTTTTTAGAAAATGAAAAAAAATTATTAAATACCTGACTATTTTTTAATTTTTTGGATCTATTAAGAAACATGAAATGTTTAAACAATATTTAATTAAATAGAATCTTGTAACATAATTCAATATTTAAGTAAAATTACATGGCTTGAGTGAGCAACATATACAGAAGTATATAGAACCATATAAAGAGATGAGAATTACCAACAAAATGCAATAAATTTCTTAAATATCAAGATTACAAATGTGAATTTAGTTATATTTCTAAAAAATTAACATAGAATGCAAATATAAATTTGTATACTAACAGAGAAGGTGACATGCATAAACTTGAATATAGTTATAAAGGATATGTGTACCATAGTACTTCCCACACATCGCTTGAATGTGCTCTTACAAATAAAATAATCTTAAAAAAAAGCAAATCAATTATACAAAAAATACACAATGTATCTAAATTGCAAAGTAATACAGTATTTAAAAATTTTCACAAAATATAATTAAATATCAAATCATTAAAAAAAAAATACTGGGCATTTTAGATAAAAACTACCAATAAGGAATAATGACATAATTTTAAAAAATCTATCGGATATAAATAAAGTGTGTAAGTAATTTAATAATTGTCAATAAATATACACCATGCCAATAACACTGGATAAAAGTTTCACATGCACACACAAAAAGTTGTTTGCTTTCATTGAAATCTGATTTCATTTGGATCATATTTATAAGCACAACCAAACTTCCTTTATAAAAATATTACTGTATTTCAGAAATAAAATTTGGTGTAGTTTGGTTTTGAATAATTCCTGTGAAATTAAAAAAAATGAGCAGAAACAAAAGCTTAAAAATACAACGAAAGAAGTTAATTTTGTATTTTGTCAAAGATGCATTAATGAATAATTAATGACATTCAATTATTTAGAGTAAATGTCTCTATTTGGTTCCTGCAACAATCTTTTGTCCCTTTCATCAATCTAAAAGGAAATTTATTTTGTGCAGATTTATAATGATTCTTATTGGTAGTTATGTTCTATATACAAGTCCTGTGATACACTCATTCATAAATATAACATTCAATAAATTCTAAAAAATTAAGATTCAGTTTGAATTCAACAGAATAATAATAATAATAAATATAGCAAACAATGACTTTGTAAACAAAAACTTTATAGTTGCTAAAATGCTAATTTAAGAGATTTACATCATGTACACAATATCATTAAAATAAAATAATCAGAATTCTATAAAGCAATAAAAATATTCTGCAATAGATTTTCTTTCATTTCTTAGAATTTGAATATAAAAGATTTTGGTTTTACTGTTAAAGCAGTTAAGTGTTAACAATTAATTTACAATTAAGAAAAAGTGAATTTTCTCTATAGTATTCATGATTCAAATTTAAGTTGAGATTTTTACTTTGAGAGTTGTAATGAAACCTAATGAAAAAATAAATCCTTTGATTAAATTAAACCACTATTTTGATTATTAAACATTTTAATATTTTTGAATTAGATAAAAATTTGAACAATTACTTATAAAAGATTTAAATAAAATCACATAATTGGACGTAAAAAATATGAAAAATTATAAGTATTTGATATCACAAACTGAAAAAGATAAAATACTCAATACAACTTTGAAACATTTTTGAGATCAAGTTTATATCTCAGAATCCCAATCTTTTGTAATCATAATATATTGTGAAAATATCATTCTAAGAGATATAAATATATATCTGATTCAGAAAATAAATAAAACAAAAGTAATATCAATGCAAGAAAAATTAAAACAAAAACAAGTTTAAATAATTTTTTTTTTAATCAAATGTATATTTTAAAAATACTTTTGCAATAGCATGTAAAACATTTTATTAGATTTAATTTTTATAATGCAATAATTTTTAAAAAAATACAGCTACAACTGATAGCAATTTGTACACTTTTTAAAATTTATGTAAATATTATGCACAGTAAAAATAGGTAGAATTAAATTAAATAGCATAACATAGATAAATTTTTGGAGTATGACTACTTTTTAAATAACTGCAAACCATATACTGAATTGTGTAACTTACGTGCTTCTAACAATTTTCAAAGCTACCGTTTTTTTTGTTTTGTTTTTGTAAGCATTAATGACGGAAAATATTTCCTAAAATTTGTCCGATATCTTTCTAAAAATATAATATTACACGAATTTTAATGAAATTAATAATTTCCTGAAATGTGGAAAAGAGAGAGAGAGAGAGAAGAATATTTTTTACTTAATAAAAGCAGAATTAAAAACATAATAGAGAATTTGAAAATGATTGACAACTCCAACTTCAATTATTTATATAATTACTGAAACAGAGATAATTTGTGCATCAACACTTTATAATGAGCCCTGTATGCAAAACTATATATAAAGTTTAAAATATCTATAAATTCATACTTCCTGAATAATTTAAAATATTGAAGAAATAATTATTTCTCTTTGGGGTTAATTTTATTAAAGTTCAATTCATATAAAGGTTATAAAAATAATTTTACACAGTGAAGAAAATAACATACTTTTAAGTATTTTCTATCAATTTTTGAAAATTAACACAAATAAATTCAAAAGCCTTTGAAATTGTTTAGAAAATATGGCTATATATAAATTCTAAAGTAACTATTAATTTTATAAAATATTAATTATTTTCAAAATAAGAAATAACAAAGCATGCATATTTAAAAAATCTTTATTTAATAATTAAAATTATTTATCAAAAATTAAGATAGTTAATACATATAATTATCTGAAATAATTTTTCATCATAGAAATTAATTAATTATATAAAGATATATAATTCTGTAATTTCTACACGTCCTTCCTTTCCTTTAAAATAAAACACTATTATGTCACATTTCTCAAAAATTCAACTTACTAAAAACCAATTAAATATTATGTTCTAACTGTTTACTTGTAATTGGAATGCTTACTTTTGTTAATTATTTGGTTATTGAATTGATAGGATATAGATGTAATATTTTTTAAATATTAAAGTATTTGTATAAGTTACACATTAAATATTCACATTATAAGTCTTAACATTCTTTCAAAAATAAACAGTTTTATATGCCCCATTAATAAATGCAAAATGCATCAATTATGCAGTACATATACATAATTTCACTTCATTCCTTATTAACAAGAAAAGATGAATGATGATATGATCATATGTTAACCTACATTATTAACAAATAGATCATTCATAAAATAGCACTTATTTTGGATATCATTAAATTATCAATTGTAAAGCATCCATCAAAACATATGATAAATAGTAATATGGCTGGTGTGTCAAAAATAAGAAATAAAGTCTGGTACTCGATGGCAGTGCACATCAGAAGCTGCAGAGTGCGGACGGTGTTCATGGAGCTACCAGCCTATCACAGATTGAAAATAAAGTGAAAGCTATGTTGTGTTTCCCTTGTTCAACAATGTAGCTCATTGGTGATGACTAGTTTATTTTCAAAAATATATAATGATGCACAAAAAGCTATTTCTTCTTAATGTTCTTGCATACCCAATCTAATCCATCCTGTAAGAAAAAACTTATTTTTAAAATTTAAGTAATAAAGTGCAACAAAAACAAACTTTTTCAAAGAATTAAAAAAATTATAAAACTAATTGCATTTCAATTTTATAAATTTTTTCTACAAGATTGCATTTACTTCCAATAATTAGCAAAAATACTTAACACGAATTACACAATATAATCCTGTATGACTATAAAATTGTGATAATGTAAATGAAAAGAGATGTAATAAATGAAGCAGACTGTATTAAATATGCCTGTTAGCTGAAATTGTAATACAACATTATTTCAAATTATACCATCATAATAAAATATTTTTTGACACAAGAGTTAAACAAAATTTAAGGCCCAATTCTATGAAAAGGTTGGCAAACCCCTTTTTGACCTTTGATCATAATGCATTTGTTCTGTGTGACAGTCATAAAGAATAATTCTACAAAATGGCTAGGTTATTTTAAAAAGTTGGATGAATTTACTCAGTAGAGAAAAGGAATAAGAAAGAATAAAAGAAATCACCTCAACTTTCATTTTGAATGTTTTGTGCTAAAATAAAAGTTAAATCTTGGATTTTTTTAAAAAACTTATGCGTAAAAAGATCAGATTAACAGTTTTTTTTATGCTAATAAGCACTTAATATGCATTAATTTAATAATTATCAGATATTTATAAAATCATAAAGAGTATATTTAAAAAAAAAGCTGCTATACATATTTAAAATAAATTTCAATACTAATTATTTTAAAAATTTGATTACTTAAAAATCAAGAATTCCTTAAATGGGAAGAAAAGGAGGTGGAAGGGAATCAATCTGATGATGAGGATGGTAACTGAGCTGTTACCCAATTTTGACTCTCAATATGTTAAATTATTCAATGCAAATTTTTTCAAAGAATAATTAAATATGTAATAGCTTTCAAGAGGCTATGTTAAAAAATATTTCAATAAAAGATTACAAAGGAATTTTTTATTGGTGCAAATACACACTTTTAAAATTTAAGTTCATTTTTCATGAAAGCAAGTGAGAATTATAACAAACTAAATAGCAAAACAGTTAGTTGATGAATTGACCAATTTATTGGTAACAAAAACCCTTTGTAATTCCCCCAAACTATAAAATCAGAAGTAAATATTCAGTTACAGATACTGTAAAAGAATATGAAAAAAATATAAGAGAGAGAGAGAGGTAACATTTAATTTTTTAATGTCCAATTTAAATTATTAATAAATTTTTATTAATTAAGCTCTTAACATTAAAATAAATTATATGCACTTAGAAATCTGATGTAAATTTATATTTATATATCTAAGAAAACTCTATTTTAATTCATAATGAAATAGACAAATTACCAGTTGCAAATAAAATAAATCCAAAAATTATGCAGTTTCAGAAAATAATAAATACATGTTAACAATATGTGTGAGTGAGGGAGAACTATTTTAGAATTGTATTTTTATTACAAGAGAAATATTTGTCTATTCTAAATAAATATATAGAGATTTGTTTGAAAGTTACTTTCAAAGCTTCACCAGTTAAGGCAGAGCAAGCCTGGATCTGCCATGAGCGATCTCTAATTGCAGGCAGATTTAAACCATCAGCCAATTCACTTGCAGGAGCAGCATTGAAAAGATCTTGTTTATTAGCAAAGACAAGCAAAGGAACACCAGCTAATTTTTCTTCTGCCAACAGCTCTGCTAATTCCTGAAAATATACTTCTCTTTTATAAAGCTCCTATTTAATATAAACTACAATAAAAATAAATCAATAAAGCTTGCATACATATAAAATTGAAGAAATAAGGAATAAATTATATTTAAAATGAACAAGCTGCTTTGATAAACAAGTTTCACAAAAATTTAAGTTTATTACCATGTCCTTGAAAAGTGTAGTCTTAAATTTCACTTAATATCACTAAATTAAGGGAAAAGAATCATTAATGAAAAGAAAAATTTTATTAATAAAGTTTAAAATTTATATTTTAATACACTTGTATTTTAATTGAAGTAATGTAGTATTAAAATGAGATATATTATATATTTCTTACTTATAATACTAAAGCTTATAGGGCAAAACCAAAAAAGTTACTTCACAAAAATTAATATTTGCAAATTTATATATTTAGAAGTAAAAAACCTTGAGGTGAAATCTAAATTTACTTTAAAACTAGCTTACTTCAAAAATAAAATTTTCTAACAAATTTTTAAGCATTGGATTTTTATTTATATTTCCCACAGCAATTTTTAAAGTTATCTGATAAACTAAAAAAATATTAACTATAAAAATTCAGATATACAATACTTACAATATGTTGGACACCACTTTTTTTATGTAAATAAACATATCTATTTTTACAAAAAATAACTTCTAGTATCTGTATATTATTGCAATTACCGTAAAATCCGACAGATAATGCACACCTATACTTTTTGAAGCTGTAATTTTTAAGTATATTCACAGTATAATGAGCACCCTCTTTTTTACAAAGAAACTTGAAATGTACATGTGCAATACTTTTATGTTTTGAAGTGATTTATTCCAGGTATTATCCCAAGATTTTGAAAAAATAGTATACTAATAGAATTACAACCTATTAAGTTCATAAAAAATGTAATTTCTTTTAGATGAACAGTATTTTGATATATGTAGAAGTCTAATTTCTTTTTTATGTTCATCTCTCTTTATTTATTTTAGGTTATCATTTTTATACCCAACATATAACGTGCTCCCGTAAATTTTGATCTTATTTTTGGTGTTAAAAGTGCGCATTATATGCTGAATTTTACAGTATGTTGGCAAAGTATAACAACTTTTCTTCCAGATAAGAATGATAATCTACAAAAATAAATGTATACATGCATGTTTGTACAACTATATTTTAAGTTTATAAGTGAAATAATTCTGTGATTCTTTTTTAGCTTCAAAATTAAATGCAATAATTTAGAAAATCCTTACAGCTATGGCAAAAGGCAAGCGATTATTTTTTAATCAATTCTTATAAGCAGTTCCAAATCTGCCGATTACAGTTATAAACATTGGATTTCTAATATGTAACTTCATGTTATGCAAATTTGAGCATTTGCACTTTTGAGATATAATATTACAGTCTTAAAGCCATTTCATAAATTTTCGTTCTGTTCTTTTTTTGTAATTTATGCAATTGTTTTTAGAAATTTAGATTATGATCAAAATACATAAATTTAGGGGAGGAGAAGATCGAAAACTGATATCATATGCAAAAAAAAAAAAAAAAAAAAAACAAAAAAATAGCAATACAGTTTCACAAAACCCAACTGAAAATCGCACAGTTCCCATGAAGCTATGGTACTGGATCACCAGAATTTGGCAATTCTCACCTATATACACAAATAGCTAATTTCTAACTAGGATTTTATCTGGTATAAAAGATATCCTGTGTACAACCTTAGAGCTTCTCCTCCATTTCTGTTTGCAGCTTTACACCTCAGATAGATATATTAAAGATTCAAATTCATGAAGTGGTGTATAATTGTAGAAATGTGTAGACAGAAATATGCTGTGCCACTGGAAGATGTATTAGTACTTATGGACACTCATTTTACAATAACACCTTTACAAATGATTAATTTTTGGCAACAAAATCAGTGTCACCATCTTACACAAACTGAAACATATCTCTGCACCATGATATCCATTTTCAGTGGATCCCATCTCATGTCAAACTTTACAGCAATGAAATTGTGGACAAGCTAGCAAAGGAGGGCTGTAATCTTCCAACTCCTTCCCCATCTTCCCATACCTATCTGGAATTTTTTACTCCTTAAAAAATCTCAAAATTTGGTGAAGGGTGCATCCTACTCATCATTGGTATGAGGGTATAGACCCAATCTGGCCCTAACCCTCAAGTGTGACAGATGCTCCAAGACTACACTCTTGTCTTGCAAGTGGTCACATCAAGTGCCTCTCATTTTCTCAGCAAAAAAGGTTTTCTCCATTTGTACAAGGTGTCAAGATCCCCAGGTTTTCCCTGAACACATAATACACTACATGGATCTCTCACAAGCAAAGATATCTACACTGATCCCCTTCTTGTACTGGAGTTTTTGAGAGTCAATGATTTAATTGATCTTGTCTGACTTTGCCAGACAGACCCTTGAGGATTAGCAACAACAAAAAACAACAACATTTCCCTTAAAAACTTTTACAATTCAGACAAATATTTCCAAGCAACCTGTATGATACAGTAATTAGTAAATGCATTACTTACTACACCAGTTTCTTCAAATCTTTTTCTATCAGCACTGTCAATAACATAAATCTGTAAAATATATAAAATTAGATCTCAACTTGTTACATAAAGAAAGAAAATTTTAAAATACAATATAATTAAAAAATATACATTTTATTTGACATCTTAGACACACCTCACCCTTCCAAAAATTGAATTCCAGACTTAAATACAAAAATTCAAAATAAAAATATATAATTAAAAATTCATCCATTTTATTTTAATCACAAATCAATAAAAATAAATGCAATACAAAATATTTACATTAATTGAATAAACTGTAGGAAAGAATGATACATTTCATCCTTAAATAAAAGTATATATTAAATTCTGATAATTAAAAAAATAATTTAAGAGATTAAAAAAAATCAAATATTAAACAGAAATACACATTTTCAACTACGCATTTTTTATTTATTTATTATTATTTTTTAAAATTTGAATAAAGATACCACCATTATCAGCAAAAATGACTAGTTAAAACTGAAATTGTATATAATCTGAATGGTTTTGTTACAAATTATCAAGGTTTTACAGTTTCACAGTTAATTTTCACAATAACAATACCAGAGTTACAAGGAACATTATGCCTTTTCTGTCTTTTTTTTAAAAAAATATTCTACATTATTTCACTAAATTAAATATTTTAATAAGTATTAATCAGTCAATGGGGTCCCTATCAGTATGGATTAAAACAATAAATTCTTATTTATTAAATATTAATTACAAATTGTTCTATGAATGTCAACTGTAGGAACGCATTACATGCATTTATTTTTGTGCACATCATATAACCTCCATTCAAATGAATTTATAAATTAGTTGATATCAAAGGTATCGTTGATTTACTGACCATCTAAATGCAATACATGGTATTAGAAATAGTAACATTTTGAATTGATTCGCTATACTATTACCACTAGTTTGATAAAAATCAAAATTTTATATCTCTGGCGATAAATAAACAGAGGCATGAATGGAATACTGTTGCAGATATTTAAGCCTTAAACTACCAAAAGGAAAATAGTAAAATAAGAGCAGCTCTTCTATTGAAAGTTTTAGGGGAAAATTCATACTAAGAATATTTCACTCCTTCCCATTTCCTGATCTTGAGTCTAATGAAGAAAGAACTGTTCAACATGTTTTAGAAATTTGATGAACATTGCAAGTTATAACAAAAATTTAACTCTAGAAATATTTTGTTCAAATAACATTATCCAGAAACCAAAGTAGATTTTTGATTCTTTTTTCCCCCCACAAAAATTATATTACAAATCAACTTATGCAATTGACGAGTGTCTTATAATTGAAATGTTAAAATCTTATCATACATTGAATGTGTAAATATGTGGTTTGGAAATGCCTACTGGGAAAACCAGAGCTATTATTAAAAAAAAGACAATTGAAATTTATAAATCTGCTGAATTGTCAAAATTACAGTAGCTTGCAATGTCTCAAATTTTAACATTTATATGTGCACAAATTGATGTTGTGTAACCTATTAAATGAAACAAGGCAGTAAAATTCACCTTCATAAGTGAATTTCAATTTCACCTATTAAAAAAACAAAAATCTTTTTTATGGTTCATATTGCCATTCTAGACATAATCCTGCAACAACTGCCAAACGTTAAAACATTTTTCCAAGGAAGTGTCATCAGCTAAAGAGGCATGAAACATCCAATTACTATCTTCAATTGACTCAAATAACCCTATTATTACTTATGTGAGCTCTTTCAACTAGCTCATGTGATTGATTCCAAGCTAGTGTTAATAACTATCTTGCTACTGTTCAGGAAGAACTATTGAAAATAAAAGTGAACACTACAATTGCTTAGAAGAAAACCAATCTTAGTGACTGCAGGTCAATCCTATTGCAGTTATATCTACAAAAATAACTTTATTAAATATTGACTGACTCCTCATCACCTAAATAAATTTATTAACAGGCAACATTATCAAATTCCTACTCAAGAACAATTATTAGCACAGCTTCTAAATAATTTCACCTCATTAATGAAAAAAATGTCTCGTCACATTCAGCTAGAAGATGAAAGTGCACATTAGTATATTTTATCACACTTTTTAAACTAATTTTCTTTTGCCTTTTGGATTAAACTGTGCACCAGAAATATTACAAATAGCCTTTCAGATACTACCCATTTTTGATTGAATCAACCCAGTGTTTCATTTATAAAATCGATTCCATGCTTTTACTTTTATATCATTATATTAATTTGATTTTAAATTTATATGTTAGTTAAAATTTTTATATTTCTGGAATATACGAAGGATATATAAGGATACTGTATGCAAATAAAAAAATACATGCATTACCACATTATAAATTTATATGAAGATTGGAACATTTTTATGTCTGAAAATGTATTCTGATTATAGAAACTTTTCAAACACTTTTAAAAAGAGAACCAAGACAACTTTAAGAAAATGCCTAGTGAGTTTTCAGTTCATATTAAATTTAATAATAAACTTTAAAAAATAAATTCATCAATTTCATATTTTTACCAAAACATCAGTATTTTCAAAATAGTTTCGCCAGTATGGTCTTATTTTTCGTTGGCCACCAATGTCCCAGACATTTAATTTGAAACCTTCAGACTGAACACTCTTTATATTAAAGCCCTGAAAAAAGAAAATATATACAGATGTTTTCAAGCCCTAATAAATAATTAGAACCAAATAAAAAAATTCTCAAATTATAAAAACAGCTTTATAAAACAATAAAGCAGTCAAATATCAAGAAAATAAGGTAATTACTTATTAGTGTCACTGCCGCTAAAATTACGACAAGAATCATTTTTCCTTCAAATAAAACATGCAAGAACCTTTGTTGTTTTGATATCATGGTGCGATTTGCGTGGGGCACATTTTTTACTGAAGTGAAGCTAATATGCAAGTACCGAAAATTATTTCCCACTCATATCTAAATGCTTATAATACTTTGGTGTTTCAAAAAGTAAGGTATCAAGAGCTCTGGCAGGAGGGGCAAACTACCCATTTGAATAAAAGTCCCTCTGAAGATAATGAAGACAATCACTGCATTTAAACTGTATCTGTAGATAGTGTTGGTTTTCCCGTAACATGACTAAATCTCAGTTATAGGGTGGCTGCATTGACGGAAATATGGTTCACAACTGAAATAAGTAACAAGATATGGTTTTTGCATATAAAGAAGAATTCTTGAACTGAAATTCATCGACAATTGGTTGCAGTGTACAATACAAGTATTATGTCCTGAAGACAGGTGTGGTTTTGGTGCATGAAATTCTACAAAGGCAGAACAAATGTATGATATGAAGAAAGAACATTTTTGGTTGGATGAATTGGACCACCTTCCCCTGCTAGTTTGATATCACGGGGCATCACACCAAGTTGTTGTTTATGTTCGCCAAGATGGGCGATAACATTACAATATGGTTATCTTGATATTTTTATCGTCTGGCGATGTGGTTGCCATGGAGATAACGTATATTAGAAATAATTTTTGTTGGTTCTGTTCCCGCGGTAATCCTATTAATTTCAGACGATTTTATTTCTGTTTCTTTTACAATTTAACCATTTTCATTGCAATCCGGATTCAAATTATATTTCAGTCTTCTGTATTATTTAATGCTATTTTCGAATATGGATATTTCTAATATCATTGGTGAGAACTAGGATATTTTTTTTTTAAAGAATGAGTGTTAAATTATTAATTATTCCTATACATCGTTTATTTTCAATTAATTTTACTTTTTAAAAATGTTTTTTTTTTCGTTTCTTGTTTGATGAAATTCGTTGAAGAAATTTGCAGTTTTTGGAACATAGCAAGCTTTCAGTACTTTTTAGTTGCTATTCATTATCAATTTTAATATATATATTCTGTAATTATTTTATTAATGTAAAAATAATTAGAATGTGTAATAATCATATAATATACGTTATTTGTAATAATTGTTATTTTATAATTATTATTACATATGTGTTATTTATTTTTATTATTTTCTTTATTTCTAAGTATTATGTTATTTATTTATTATTATTATGTTATTTATTTACAATTATTATTTTGTTGTTTTTTATAATTATGTTAAATGAGTATTCTTATATCTGTACGATTCTTATTTATATTACAATAGGATGATTATTCTTTTTTATAAAATCTATTAAACTATATTACGTGATTATTATTATATAAAGTAAAAAGTACTACCGTATGAATATCTAACAATTATTACTATTTAGTATTATATGAATATTATATATATAATAATTTCTATAACATTATATTACAAGATTATTGTATACTGCATAATATTACTATTAGTAAATATGGTTTTTTTTATAATATTGATATTAATTATTTATTGATCTTGGTTAGTCTCAATCTATTCCTAAATTCTTCATTTGAAATCGATTTTAATGTTTTTCAAAACAGTTCTTTAAAATTATTTTCCTGACGAGTCTTACCGCTAGGCCGCCATCTTGAATTTCATTCCAAGGACATGCACTGCTTGGCGTGATTCCTTATCACGCCAAACAGCATTTGCCGCCCTGCCCCGTGATATCAAACTAGTTCCCACCTTCCTTACATTTCCAACCTCGCACAAAATGATTTCTATCTCTTCGGACCTTTAAAGAAGCACTTAGGAGGTCAGCATTTTAGAATTGATGCTGAGTTTCAGCAAGCCACCTTGACACTGATTTCTATGATGCTGGTTTCGAAATTTTGGTGTACCAATGGAACAAAAGCCTCGATAAGTAAGGTGACAATGTAGGGAAGTAATATGTACTTGTGTCTTCCTACATTGCATAAATATTTTTTCTGAATAAACATTTACTCTGAATGAACTTGTTACCTTACCTTTTAAAACCTTTATGAACTATTATTGCAATTCAATAGAGTGTTATCTAATAAAGATGTAGAACATACAGTTTTGAAGTTTTTTATGCTTTTAAAAATCAAAATATTAAATTACTAATATTTAAATAAAATAATTTGTTTTAATTTGAAAGAAAAATTATAGGAAAAAGTTTATGTTTATAAATATTATACAGATGAATCCAGTAGTATCATCCAGTTTGTTAATTTGAGATTTTATTATAGGATTAATGATTTTAAAATTTTAAATTCCTTAAGAAACACTGATCAGAAATAAAAATGGTGATGTATTAAAAATTTACTTGAACAGAGTTTGATTGCTTAATTCATTGTCAACTATTAATTTTTTAGTAAATGCAACTATTAATTTTTTAGTATTGTGCTAAAGAGCTGCACTGATAATACAATTATACCATATTAATACTTGTATTATGTTAGTTAACATTTCTTTTAAAAATTACTTGCTCATCAATCTAATTCACACTTAAATATTTCTGGCATCATAAAACATTGGCAGGTTTCATATTGTAAAATACATTTGTGTTTATATGTAAATTTATTAACTCTCATTTCAATTTTAGCATCCTAAATATTTTGTATAATTTAATTTTTATTTAGGTAAAATCTTATGCTATGACAATTGTAGTAAACATATTACTAATCTACTTAGGCAATTATCATACTTATATATATATAAGGAAAAAATTCTCTATTAAAATGTATACATATTTATCAACTTTAAAATATAATTTGATTTCAAAAAATTGCTTTAAACAATGCATCTAAATTTAAACTTACTTGAGTGGGAGTTATGTGAGTTACATCTTCAGATGCTAACTTCTTCAATATAGTAGTCTTTCCAGCATTATCCAGACCCAAAAGTAAAATTCTTAATTCCCGATCAGGTGCAGATTTTAATTTACGAAGTAGAGAAAGTAGTCCCTAAATGTGGAAATTACACTCTTAAAAAATAAAATAACTAAACTTAATTTTATAAACTAAAAATAACTAAACTTAAAATTTAAAAAAAAAATAAATCAATAATTTATGATATATTTTTTCAACATGATTCAAATAAAAATGAGTAACATGACACGAATTTGATTTGTAAACTTTTACACAAGTTAAAAAATGTTTTTAACTTAAATATTTCAATGATCAAAATATGAAGCAAAAAGAAACTTAGTAATTTTATATATCGTTTGAATAACAAGGAATGATCTGATATTCAAAAATATTTCTAACCTACACATTAAATTCAAACGGAAAAAAGTTTCTAACCACTTTTATAAACAAAATAACTGACGAATCTTCAGATATGTTTCTTAAGACCGTTAAAATTATTTCTGCATAACAACGAAAATGCCGTATCAAGTATTTTAAATGCAAAATGCAATTTTTTTCATAACCAGAGTATGAATCAGCTAAGTCTAAATGAAAGTAATTTCTGAATCAAGCTTAGGAATAGTACGAAAATTTTTCAAGTTAGTACTTTAGGTGACAAATTTTTTAGAAAACATTTAAAAGAAATGCAACGACAATTTCTTATTATCGTAGAAAGAATGTAGAATTGATTTTTGAAAAAAACTAGATGCATTATCAAAAATTTAAAAAGTAATATATACCAACCATAATTAAAAACTAATAAAAATTAGAGAAAATCTGAGTCTTCTGAAAGAGAGATTTTTCAGTCTGCTCTGAAACAAGCATATCAAACCAAAACCACACAAGCGATTCTTGAACTGTATCGATATAAATAAAAATATTATTTTCGATTTAATACTATTTGAAAGAAAACTAAATGATTTTTATGAAAAATCTACGACAGCTTTAAAAATTGATGCAGTTTCGTAAACAATCTGACAAAATTAGACTACAGTAAAATTTAATCGGAAAAAACAAACCGCGCAAAATCTTTACAGTATGAATTTATTAAAATAAACAGGCAGCTTCTTTTTCGGAAATGACGTCAGTCATGCATTTATGTCTGATTTGCATTTAAAGTGTGTGGGGGAAAAAATGGAAGAATTTTTTATCAGCAGATTTTATGAATTGATGTTATTTTTGTAATATCTACAAACATGCCGTTAGCACACTTAGGGGATCCCTTCAAAGTCAGCAATTCTAAAACAACACAAGTAAGTGTCTACTATAAAAATAAAATTAATGCTGTAAGACTTCCGGTTTATGTCAATATGAAATTTCTTCATTGTATAAATATTTATCAATTAAGATAGAAGCTGATCTTAATCTCATGTTGCATGCATTGTTTCCGAAAACTATTTTGTTTTTATTTCAAAGGGCACTATAGATAGATAAAATTATAATACACATTTTTTTTCTCTTGAAAACCTGTTGAATATAGTCATATTTATTCATAAAAAAAGTAATTTAAACTAAATCCGTTAAGTGAAGAATAAACTTAGTCATGAAGTTTTATAAAACTGTTTAGTCATGAAGGAACGCTAATTTATGTATATATATTTGTATTGAATTCTATGTATTAAAAAATGTAGCAGTTTTAACTTATCTTTTCTTTCTTCCTTGTTTGAAATAACCAAAAGATTGCAGTTGCGACAGAAAAGTTATTAAAAAATGTAACATGTCATTTAGTTCATTGCTCACAAAAAAAAGGCACAAAAATTATTGCGCGTGCTTATTATTTGTTTGTTTACATTCATGTTTTACAAGCTGCTTGATAGATTGCCAAGTTGAACATAAAATTCGATTTATTTGTTGTTTTCCCGCTTGAAAGTTTCAACACATTTTGTTACCTGAAACAGTTAAAATATTTCATATTTTAATTTGCTGGTCTGTGAACTACAAAATTAAATTGTGGCATCTTATAAAAAAAATTAAATGATTTATTTAATAAAAATACAAAACATTACGTTTTATTTAAGATTCATAATTGGGGTCAAAATAATTTGATTACATTAATTCTTCAATTACATTAATTTAAATTTATTTATACTTTCATTATAAAACATGGGATTAAGAGAATAATTATAGTCATGATATTGGAGAGAGAAGAAAGTACTTCATCATGATTAATTCTTTAATTCATAAGATGTTTCTATGAAAGATTTTAATTTACTTTTACTTGAATTTTAAAGTTTGAAATTTATAAAATCTCCTTACAAAATGTACTTTCAATAATTTCTTTTATAATGCCAGAAAAGTCTGCATTTTCAAAATGTAAATTATATTTAATGTATATTTTCAGATTTATTTTTTAATTGCTATATTTTTTAATTTTTTTCATAAAAATAAAAATATTAAAAAAAATTTGGATTTTTTTACCACTTGTGTTATTTATATATTAGGGAGACTGAAAAGTAATTTTTTTTAATTTCTTTTTTGCTGGCAAAAAGCATATATTCATTTAAGAAATTGTAAATGCTGGTCAGCAAAATAATTTCCATCATTTTTCAACACTTTTTGTCAGCATAAAGGCAGTTCAATTCCCATCTTCAATTTTTCATTGGAAAATGCTTCAAAGTGCATTGTCACTTCTCCAACATTGTTAAATTTTCTACCTCTTAATGTATGCACTAATGATCTGATGAGGTGGTAATCCAATGGTGTAAGATCTGATGAATAGGGTGGCTGAGGTAGAACAAAAACTTCTTAACTGAAAAATAAAATTTATACATACATATCGCAACCATTTTGGTGGCATTTGAAACAGACCAATTCAGTGCATATCATACATTCAAAATTGAGGTTGCAACCTTGGCGAATTGTCTTGATCATTGGCATTGTTGTGATAGTATGCAAGTACCATAAAATTTACGTTCAAGTTTGAAAGTGACAAAACTTCAGCTTCCTCAGAGCTGTGTCCTAGTTATAAACTCTCTGCGAATGAGAGCATTGAAGAAATTTTGATTACTTCTTGGTCCTCCTATATAAAGTCAGTTGATACTTTTTAATTTTGCTGGCACTGGTAATAAAGTTGCCGAATGGAATAATCCCGCTGGTAATCTTACCGCCCTATTTTCAAAACAAGTCATAGCCTTTTTTTATTAGTAACATCTTTTTCTTAATGCATCAAACATGGATGAAAAACCAATGAAAATTTGAAATTTAGTCAGAGCCGAGGAAGAATCTGTTGTCGCCAATAAAGTCTGCTTAGGGAGATTTGCATCGGTGTAATGGAAAAGTACCAAATAATTTTGCTTTAGACCTTAAATGAAAAGTCCTATTACTTATATATATTTTTTTCTTTTCATTTTGGTGTTCTTTCTTAGTACTAGGTGATGCCGTAGTTTAATTTGACTTTTATGAAAGTATTAGAGACGTATTAGAACATTAAAAAAAGGAAAACAATAAAAATTTAGTTGTATGTTACTAAGCAAACAGATTGTGAAAAAAAATTGGTAATGGTAATTTATCATCAAAAATGTATAATCATGCAAATGAAGATAAATACTTTTATATGTATTTCTGTATAAAAACTGAAGTAATTTGTTTTTTTAAAACACTTTCATGTGCTTATTTTTTTCCCCAGTGTTCTTTAGAAGATATGGTTGTGGATGAACAAAATGGGTATAATGAGGTTAGTAGAAATATAAATTTTTATTTAATTATTCAAGCAACGTAATATTTTTCTGTCTTTGAACTTTTGGTTTTAAGAATGTATATTCAGGTATTCCTGTCAAATGTGTGTATTTCTGAAGTTTTCTTATTTAAAATGTTTTTAAATCTAATGTACTATGTATTTTGATGTTTTTGAAGCTTAAGTATAATTATTAGAAACAAAATTATAAAAGGTTGTCAATTATGAAAAGATAATGTTATGTACATTTGAAAAAATCCAGGGAAAATGCTGAAATATTTATATTAAGCTTTATCAAAATATAATTTTACATTTATATTTTAATTTAATTATAGATAATTAAATCATTAAATATTTTTAATAACAAACACTGTTTAAATTTAAATGACCTAATGATTAAAGATAAATTTTGGGAACATTGTGCTGTTCTGTTACAATGGCTACTTCCAGTTCTCTGACCAGATCAAAACTCTTGATTAGCATTAACTTTAATATAATGTATAAAAATTTTTTTCCATGGGCTTCAAGCCTGGACTTTTGATTTGGTCATGGCAAAACAATAACTTTAAAAAAAAATTCTGTGTGAGAGGGAGGGGATTTAGATACAAGAAAAGGCATTATCCTATTGAAATATTCAATTAATACCACCACCAACAACACTAACGTCAATCTTAACATCACTGCCAAATTTATACCATGCAAATCGTACCATTTTCCACCAAAATCTGACAGATTTTTTAAAGAAATAAAACAAATGAGTCTTTTTGGTTTGATATTGCAGCAGTGTTCATCAAAAACCCATTTCCTGTTGGGAACGAGTGACATCTCAACAGTCAAGCAGTTTCTTGTGGGGAAAGTATCCCAGGGTGGACACCCCGTCGCTGATGTCCTAAGGGAAGTCAACCTCTGACCTTCCTTGATCTAGTCGACAGTAAGGTGCTGGCGCAGTTCCCACGCCAGCCGCCGGTTTCAAAGTACACTACGCGAAGGGGGACTTTGGGTCAATAGAAGAATGGTTTCACCGAATACGTCCAAACAGAAGTGACTGTACATCACGTGTTTTTTTCGTGGGCAGGACATGTTCCACCTTTAAAGAGACTCTGGAATCGCAAGAAAAAAGACAGAGAGCGACATGATCTCAGAGAACTACTATAGTCTCTCCAATTCCAACCAGCACCTGTGCCCCAGCATTTTTCCAGCTCATTCATCAGGAGCGACTATCAACTAACTCGACAGTACTGCATGTAATAGAATGTTATCGTCCTGGCAATACCGCTGCGGCATTGGTGACCCGAACATGATCTCAGAAAAAGGCAACCTTCTGAACTGTTGGGGCGCCATCTATCCACTGCAAATGCAACTCAAGCTGTAGCATAGTGATGCAACCCTCAAGCTGTCGCATAGTAACACAGCAGCTAGCACACTCGATGTAACAACTACATCATTCGTTTGCCTATCCACCAACTCACTGTTAGGGGAGTGTGTAGCGATTTCATCTATATAAGCCAGTAATACCTCCGCACCATGATGATCGTTTTGGTGTAGTGGTTAAGTTACTCGGCTGCGGACCCAAAGGTCCGGAGATCTGTCCTACCAGGATAAGCGTGCCACTTCAATATCATGGCGCTACTCGTGTAATGCAAGTTTTGCTGCAGTGATGCTAATATGCAAATACAGTACTGCCTAATAAAGTCCTAAATAGTGTTAAATAATCATGTATCATAGCTTGATATTGTGCAGAGCTCTGTAAATTGCATAATCAATTATGACAGGCTTTCTAAACCATTATTGATCCTCCTACCATTTGTCAACTGGAGTATTATTTCAGTTCCTTCCTAAAGCTTCTCTAATAGTGCCTTGATTAGGTTAGAATTCTTTTAATCAGAAAATATGATCTTTTTCTATTAATAATTCTGTAACATTTTTGGTCTATTTCAACCTTTCTTCTCAATAATATTTCAGTATCTTGGGTGCTCTTCATATTCATAAATCTTGTATTAGAGCAAGGGCATAGTTACTGCTGTATAAGCCTTATCAATGATACAGGGCCCTGACATGTGTATCTACCATGTCAATAAAGGGTTCTTGTATCTTAAAAAGGGCCCCAAACAAATTTTGATATGAGGCCCTCTCAGAAGTAGCCATGCTAGTGTATAAGAGTATGATTTAAAATTCTTCCAACCTGTGATGTAAAGTTTTTTTTTTTTTTGTTGCTGAAAATTTTGTTGATCATTCTATGTTAAAATCCTTTTCCTTCTAGATTGTTTTTGCTTGAATCATCTTTTCTAATTATAATATTGTAAGGGGGAATTTTAAATTGCTCCATTAACATAGTTATTTCGCTTTCAGATTTATCAGTACACTTATAAAGTAATTTTGTGACTTAACACTTTACCCAGTAGAATTCTCCATGTAAATGGTGGATAATACAATCAAAACTAACTTTTTTTTGCTTTTTATGTAATGCTTTCATGAAATACTAATGTATGTATTTTTTTTACAGATTTTGATGTGATGTGTATAATATGCCTCATATTGTCTTAGTTTACATAATTGACATCTTATTTAATTTTTAGAAAAATAGATTTTAATAAAAATGTAAATTCTCGAAGTTGCAGTTTTTATAGGGAGTATTTTGCTATCAATTTTAAATAATGGTATTAAAAATTTACTTGTCTTCAGCTCATTAGTGATTTTATAATTTTATTATACTAACATGTACATGTTCATGTTTAGCACAACAAGGAAGATTCAGAATTGCCTGGTGAAACTATTCGTGAAATTGAATTGAAAAATGTAGCAAAAGCAGGACATCCAAAAGCTGATCCTGGACAGTTTTCTTTAATCAAAGTTCTTGGACAGGGATCTTTTGGAAAGGTATAAGTTTCTGTAGAAATAAAGTTAGTTAAACTTATTACATATCAACATTTTTATGTATTATGTTTCTGCAAACCTGCTATTCTGTTATCAGGTAACTAGTTTATCAATCCATTCACACAAGTGATTAACAGTAATATAAATTTTATCTAACTCGTAGGTTCTCAACGTGGGTTATAACGCCCCCTTGTGGGCGTTTGAGGTTTTCAGGGGGGCGTTGAGATGGCACGGAGAGGCTTGGGCAGATTAACCAAAAAAGACTAAAAAAACACACTGATTATGTACTGACAAAAGTAAACTTTAATACTGTTTACCTTATGTTGATTGTAGGTATTTAAATCATTCCTATATCACATGTACGGAAATTCACATATTTCGGTAGTATAGGAAGTGGATGAAAAACTTAAAAGATTACATTGCATCCAGACATACATTAAATTGGATGATATAGTGCATTTTAATTTCTGTAGTGCACATGTTGTCTTTGTCTGTGGGCAGTAGGAAACATGTTTCGTCCACTTCATTTCATTACATATATTATCCAAGAAACATAAATATGTTAACCAAGAATTAATGTGGTTCTTTAAAGGCTGAAACTGTCGATTTATATTTATTTTGAAAGCAATAGTTTATTATGAATTACTTCGTATCATCATACTTATCTTTATAACTGGTAATCTAAAAATCTTTTATTCCACTTTTTTAAATGAAGAAATTCAGTAGCATTTCAGTTCTAACATTAACCTACCTATGACTAAAATATATAATATTACACGTTTAAATATATTTGTGGCAATAGATATTTCAGATTCGCAAGTAAAAAAACTGGGACATAAGGAAAAAAATGAAATTAAAAAAATATATTTTAATAATTGGATATTTTTTAAAACTTAACTCTTGTTTTAACCATGTATTATGTACACTCTTATTTCTCTAGAATGGGAGGGGGCGGTATATAGAAATATTCACTAGAAAAGGGGGCGATATTGAAATATTTATTAGAAAAAGGGGCACCAGTTCAAAAAAGGTTGGGAACCTATGATCTAACTGCAATGAAAATTATTGAAGTTAACCAACTATGCTTATACATTGATGTTTTAGGTGCATTGAAAATGTTCTATATTATTCATACTTTCTAATTTTCAAATAATTTTGAACAAGGCTTAAAAAAATTAATTTATTACTAATTATTTTATAATTAATGAAAACCATGAATATGATTAGATATAGATTAAAGTGATTTTCTCATTTTCTTGTGGATTACTTTAAAATTCAGTACTAATGCAATTTTTTGTCATATGGCATCAAAGTTTAATTTTTCTTCTTACAAGCTGTTCATGTAATTTTTTTTCTATGTACACATATGCATAGTGTACATTTTTTAAGTGTATCATTGTATATGTTTAATTATCACTATAAATATATTTATTTATTTATTTTTGTAGCTTAATCATAATCCTTTTTTCTTTAATAAAACATTGTAAACAAGTATATTTTCAAAAAAGAAATTTATTTTTTCAACACAGGGCACGTTTTGCATCATTTAGTCCTTTTTTTTTATAGTAATTTAATTCAACTTGGTTTGTTTCTAATAGCTTTTATCTGTTTTGGTTTTTTAATTTTAATGTTAATTTTATACCTGCCTACTTTACACTTTGTGTGTATAATTTGTTTTTCAGCCTTTCATTATGCTTTTATACCTAGATCATTGTTTTTAGTATATATATATTCATAAATATATTGGGAAAATTTGAATGGTAACATTTGAAACTTTCATTTACTTACATATTTCAATTCCTACTATTAGCTCACTCTCTCTATATATAACTTGTTCAAATTTTGAATTATTTTCTATTCATCCAATCAAGTTCAAATAAATTCTTTAAAACTTGTAATGGATGACACTTGATGTTTAATACAGTTTTTCAAATATTAATTAAATTAAATTAATTACCGGTTTTTGATGCCAACTTAAATTTGTCTCCACTGTTGTAACAATATAACTTTTAAAACAATGACAAAAGTTGGTGTCGAAAACTGGTTTTTCAGCCAAACTGTGCATGAATTGTTACAACAATACAGACACATAATCATGCTCTTTTTTCCATTCCTGCTATTTTAGTTCACTCTCTCCCTATATATATATAATCTTGTTCAAATTTTTAATGGTTAATAAAATACTTTCTATTCATCCATTCAAAGTAGGTATTGACAAAAATATTTTTTATATTACTTGTTTTATATTTTGTTGAATTATTTTAAAATAAATTATTTTTAGGTTTTTCTTGTGAGAAAACTTGTTGGTCCTGATGCTAATACTTTATATGCAATGAAAGTGTTAAAAAAGGCTTCATTAAAAGGTACGAGCCAATATTATTTATTTTATATTTAAAAAAAAAATTATATATGAATATTGTAATTTTTTGCATTGAATGTGTATCTTAGAAATGTTTTTCATAATTCATTATTTAATTGATTTTTCTTCCCATACACAGTCAAAGACAGAGCTCGAACAAAATATGAAAGAGATATATTGGTTGATGTTCATCATCCTTTCATTGTAAAGTTACATTATGGTAAGATTTTTTATTTAGTAACTATAAATATATAAATTATATTCATACAATAATTATGATATATAAAATTAAGACTAGTATCTTTGATATTTTGCAAAACACTATTCATTATTAAAAAAAAAAAATGCTAACTTCTGAATGAAAAATAATTTAACATGTTTTTCGTATGGTAAAAATTCATGAAGTTTTGAAAGATGGATTTAAACTTTTAATGTTTTTTGTTATATCAAACTCTACATATGGATGCTTAGTTTTTTTTAAATAGATAACTATTATTCTCTTGCATCCTTTTTACATTTTAGCAACTGAATATCTGTAACTTTTATAATTTCTAAAAATCCTGTTGTAATTAAGCCTGTCATTTATGTATTTTTTTTTTTACTTGAATTCTCAATTCAGTGAACCTGCTGGACAATCACATTTTTTATTTACATTCTTTGTTTTAGTGGAAATTTAGCTCCGCACAGAAGAGTCTTAAAATACATTTTTAAAAAATTCTACTTATACATTTCTTGTGTGTTTGTGCAATTTTCTGGTTGCTTGTTTCTTTTTTGATTAATTTCTAATTATTTCATTATATTTAATTTGCTTGATATTTAAAAAGGCCTTTTTTTTTTAAATAGTAATTCTTTCATCAAATGTTTTTTAGTATATAAATCTACATTGAGAAAGATGATTTTTATCCATGAACTTTTTTATTGGTTTAGCTATCTCACCAGTGGAATTTATATTTTTGCTTCCATTTCCTCTCGATTTAAATTGCTTTTTAAAAATAGAAAATCAACTAAATTTTTAATTTTGAATGCGATTGTGTAATTAGTTTTTTTCTCTCTCTCAGCATTTCAAACTGAAGGAAAGCTATATTTGATATTAGATTTTTTAAAGTGTGGAGATCTATTTTCGAGGCTCAATAAAGAAGTAAATATAAATCAAAATTTTATTTTTCTTTTTGTTTTGAATACTTTTGTCTTATGAAAGCTCCCCCCCCCCCATTAACTACTTATTTTGTTTTATTTCATTGAATGAAATTGAAATTTTGAGACTGCTAATTTAGTTTGACTAAAATTTTGGAAGAACACAATTTGATATATAATAATTGTTAAAGTGTTTGATCATATATTTTAAGTATATACTATAAATGTAACAAAATTGGCTTTAACTTTCTATTAAAAATTAAATGTATAAAATTAAAATTTATAATGTGCTTCCCCCCCCCCCCCTCCTATGGATTTTAAATTCTGCATGTATTTTATATTTAATTTTTAATTTACAAGGTATGCCATTTTCTCTCTCTCTGACAAAAAATTCTACTAAAGTTGAATGTGTGCTTTTAATTTTTGTCTAATGCTTTTATAATTGCTAAAATTATTAAATGAAAAAAATCAATGTTTCCACTACATTTAGCAATGGAATTATTTTGTACTTTTAAAAATTAGGTTATGTTTACTGAAGATGATGTAAAGTTTTATTTGGCTGAATTAGTGTTAGCTTTGGAGCATTTGCATAATCTAGGAATCATTTATAGGGATTTAAAGCCTGAAAAGTAAGTTTTTGAAGTATTTGATACATATTTTTTATTCTAGAAAAAAATATTAATAAAACTTAATGTATTGTATATGGATATTTATTCATAAATAAAATTTTGTCTTGCATTGAATATTTCTTTCAAAATGCTGTGTACAGTTAATTTTTTTTAATAATAAGAAAAAAAACAGTTATGCATTTGATTTCCCCCCCCCCCCCTTGTCTTAATTTTTGTACATGTCATTGTAGCATACTCTTAGGTGAAGATGGTCACATATGCCTTACTGATTTCGGATTATGCAAGGAATCATTGAATAATGAAAAAGCATTTTCATTTTGTGGTACAGTAGAATACATGGCTCCTGAAGTTGTAAATCGAAAAGGTCATACAACAGCTGCTGATTGGTGGTCGTTTGGAGTATTAATGGTACGTCTAATTTTTTCAGTTTTGTGAAAGGTATATTTTTTTTAGAATCTTGAAATTCTAGACTATGTGGGCAATTTTAAACATTATAATTTGCTAAAAATGGATAAAAATCATAAAATTTTAGTATTAAAATTTTTTATGCATTTAACCTTTTATACATTTCTTTTTTATGTTTGATGTGATTACTGGCAAGGATTAAGTAGTTTATAATGGATTTTTTTTTGCAACCAAGTTTAAATTAACATTGTCTGTTTATTTAAAATTTATTCATATTCTGATTTTTAAATGATATATTAGGGCTTATTTTAACAAATTTTATGCTTAATATCGAAATTTTATAAACTGATTTTAACATCAACTTTAATTTAAAATTAGTTGTAATGTTAAATTTTTAAAAAAATCCTTAAAATGAATTACGTTTTTTAAATTTATAGTTTTATATTATTGGTAAACAATATTTTTCTAATGATTTTCCCATTTAAGTATTTGTAACTTATGAACTACTGAAGAAGTTATATAAAAGATATGAATGTATTTCAGCTTATCTTGTGATCTTTCATTTGAACAGAGAACCTAAAGTAAGAGGTACTTGTTCTAAATTCTATGCTGAAAAGCACCTTATTATCCCATCCCCCATTTTCTTAACTATATTGTAATTTTTAAATGCTTTAAAAAAATGTTTGCTTTAGTAATTTGAGTTTGTTTTTGCACATTTATTACCTTCACAACTCATTCGCATGATCTACCAGTTAAAATATTATTTCTTTTGATCCATTGTTTTTTCAAGACTTTTGACTGAAAAAACCTTTTTTTCTTGGTGTTTATCATTGAATTCCTTGGTTACACTTTATATTGGGATACATGTTTGATTTTCTAATTTTTATGCTTGAATATGTTAGGAATCGAAAACTTCATAAATACTAAAATTTTATGCATTTTTCCTTTCAGTTGTGCTACTTCCTAAAAATATTCTTTTTATTATTTTCGGAAAATTTTAATGAGAGTTATATAGTTTGATTAATATAAATATTATAATTGATAAATTTTGCAAAAGCGAGACTTGCTTTTGGAGAAAGATTAATATGGGAATAGCAAAAAGTAAAAGAAATAATTCCAACACTATTATTTACAAGCTTGAATTGAGGTAAATTTGGAATCTAATTAGAAAACTTAAGCAGTAGAAACTTGAAAGCTTTTTCTTTTAAATATGTATGTATTATATAAAATTATATACATCAAGAGATCGTTTCTACAACTAGTTAAAAAACATAGAATGCCTGAATAAAATATTCATATTTTTATGTATATTATCATACGTGTATATATACCTTAACATGAATAACACATTAGTATGCATGCTTGTTAAAAGGAACTTTAAACAACTTTGGGTGATAGAAAATTGTGAATTTTGACATTGCATGCATCTTTGATATAAATAATAAAGTATAGATTGAAGATGTCATTTTTTCTCCTCCTGAGATTTCATATT
Organism: Trichonephila clavata; assembly: GCA_019973975.1. Lineage (NCBI taxonomy): Eukaryota > Metazoa > Arthropoda > Arachnida > Araneae > Nephilidae > Trichonephila > Trichonephila clavata. The sequence goes on from BMAO01024138.1 coordinate 111,908, forward strand.
GACTGTTTGTTCTGGCCTTTCCTTTCTTTTTCCTGTGTCTATTTTTTTATTTTTCAGTTCAAGTATTGGAATTTACCAAAAAAATTTATGTATACTTATTTCATTTTAGTTTGAGATGTTGACTGGATCCCTTCCTTTCCGTTCTTCTAATAAAAAGGAAACCATGAACCAAATTTTAAGGTAATTTCAATTTAAAAAATGTTATAAATTTTTAAAACTCTATGGTCTATAATTTTAAATCGTAGGTACAAAAAAAAAATTGCATATTTCAGCAGTTGAATTGATTGTCTTTTGGTGTTTTATAAAACAATACAGAATTAATTTTTACATTGTGTTAAAAGTTATGCTTACATTTTTATCTTCAATATCTTTCTACTTTCACCATATTATAGATTGTGTTTATGAGATGTTTGCTGTTAAACATATTTTTTGTTTAGGTATTCATCATGTTTCATTGTGTTAACTATTGTATATTTATTGTGGTCATGTTATTTTCTTTCTTTAGAGCTCGATTGCAGATGCCTCATTACCTTAGTGAACCTGCTCAGAGTTTATTGCGTTGCCTTTTCAAACGAAATCCTGAAAATAGATTAGGTGAAATTTTTAAAATTATCAACAATTAATGTAAATAATTTATATTATGGCATAATAACCCTTTTTATTTCCCCACTATAGCTACTAGTCATGAAATTAGACATCATTGCTTTTTCACTTCAATCAGTTTTGAAAAACTATACAGAAAAGAGATCCAACCACCTTTTGTACCAACTGTTCCACATTACTTACTTGAAAATACAATTCCTAGAGAAGTTGAAGGTATACTTGTTATCTATATTTAATCTTGACTTGTCTCGTACTTTATTTGTTTAATTATCTAATTAGTTTAAGTTTCTGATAGATAATGTATTAAATTGACTTTACTAATCTTATTTAAAATTCAGTGTTTTAAAATTTCAAAATTATGTGATCAAAATATCAGGTACTAGCATTTAATCCACATCAATAATCAGTCTGCAAAGATTAACTTCATGTTGGAGATGATTATCAAATTTTTAGATACGACAATCTATTTGATATAATCTTAAGGCGAACATCAAACACTTTCCAATGTGAAAAATAAATAAAAGTATAAATTTGGTAAAATATGTCAAAAGTTGGCTGAATTTTACCTATGGTAAGTGTGAATACTCAAGTACCAATTTTTCTCTTTAAATATGCGATAAAATAATTTTAAATTGCTTTTTATTTCAAATTAACAGTTGAGTTTAACTTTTAGTCTTGGTTAAACTTCAAAAAGATTTATTATAGGCCTATGTTCAAGGTATCAGCCAAGTTGTTTTTTATTCTTGTGCAGTAAATTTTTTTTAAACCCTTCTGCAAAAAATCCTTTTTGTATAAAATGTGCTGATTTTTAGTAACTATACATATATGCATAAAATTATAAAGTATTACAAAAGTTTTGATAAGTTTTGGAAAGCAAGTTAGGACCGTTTTAATATTGTAAAATTATTTGAGTAACATTTATTATTATCCTACTAACTTGTGTTGCCAGAATTAAAACAGAATTTTTCTGCTGTTCATTTTGTTAGTTTCTTATGTAATTACATGTATAATTTTTTAATCTTGACAATTTTTAAATGATAAGAATGTTTAGTTAAAGGTAAAACTTACTCTCATAATGTTTTTTGCACTCTTTTTAGGAGGGAAAAAAAACATTTAACTGTTGCTATTCTCTTTTGTAGATATTTTGTCTAAATATATTAAATTTATAATACTCTTTCTTCAGCCATCAGTGAAAAGCTTACAAATAAACGTCTCATTTAATGTAGCTTTTATTTACTGTAACTGTTAAACAATTCAATGTAGCATTTGTTATTTTCAATTAAAATATCAAAGTTGCTAGTAATTAATAAGAATCCATATATATATTATGAGGGGGGGGGGAATGTGGATGTTCTTGAACTCGTGTAGCTTGTTTGATTTCAAGTAATTACCATAAGTTCTTGTTTATTAGTAGGTACTTTCAGTGCAAATGATATTCTAATAGTTTGGACACTTTAAAGGGTAATTTTACAAATAAACTTTAATTAATAAAGTTAAATTTTAATAAAATTAATTTTAATAAATATTAATAAAATTTAAATTTTACAAATACTTTAAAGGGGACACTTTAAAGGGATTTTAATGTAAATTTTTTTATTGTTCGGGGTAACAGAATTCTTATTCATATTTTTCTTTCTCTCCCATACTGCATATACCCTATTTATCAGATTCTAAATTGCGCCCCAAATTCTCAACTCATTTTTGGGAAAAATGAATTAGTGTAGAATTAAGTGTCTAATGTGTAGAATTTTGTAAATCTAATATTTACAAAATTTAAAAAAATTAAAAGTAGAACAAATAGGAAGTGAATAGTTTATTTTACCAGAATTAAAAATTTTTAAACACTCGTATAGACTTGTAATTGTTCTAACTGTTGGTATCGTGTTCAATTTTCCCGATCTAATAAATATGTCCGCCTTTGATTCTAAGTCGCTGCTGATTTTCAATAGCATTAATGTTGGGAAAAAGAGTGGCTTAGATTTGAATAAGTAAGGTATATATGGTTTAATTTTTATAATTCCTTAAATTATTTTATATAATTGTAATATTTATTATGTATATTTTCCTTTTATCTATTATTGTTTTTTATAAATTGAAACATTTAATTTTTACTTATTCAATCAATCTAAATTAATTGAAATATATTTATAAAGTTTTCTGGTTTGTTCAATATTTATATAAACTGAAATGATAGAGTTGATCTGTATTAAATATTTTTAGTATATGTGTAGCATATACTGCGATAGGATTTTAAAATTTATAATTTGTTTTTTTAAAAAGTGTATTACACTTGCATGTTTTTGTTCTCATATCATAGATTCACCCGGTATACCTCCCAGTGCTACAGCTCATGAAACTTTCAGAGGTTTTAGTTATATTGCAACAAGTCTATACGATAAAGATGCAGTTTCTACCGTTTGCTCTCGGGTAATATGCTTGAAGGACATTATTATTTGAACATGTTTAAAAACATTTAAAAGAAAGTATTAATTTTGTTATAAATTTGCCTTTAATGTCAATATTGGGGTGACTCTTTAAACCCTTAGTAAGCTCTTTTGTGGATGATAATTTAAATTTTGTATTAATATCTGTATTTTTGAAGTGAAACTTCTTTAGGGACAGGACTGAATGGGAAATTTACCCAGTTTTGCGTAACAGTGAAAAAGTGAATGGAAGTAGCAATTCCCCCCCCCCCATTCCCCTGAAACATCGCCATAGTGAGGAGATAGCGAGCAGGAGGAAAAGTGTGTGTGTGTGGATGGGTTACACCACGTGACTTGCGTCATATCCGTGAAAAAGTTGGATGATTGCTAAGGTGAATTGTGCATCAAAAGTATATCTTGCTGCTATGGACGAAAGACACTTAGGTATTGGTGGCATTAAGTGGAACCCTTGCTACTCTCATAACGAACTTGTGTGACGCATTTTCGTAGTTTTCATGTAATAAATGTGCCATTTTCAACGAATAAACGCACCCAAAATATTACCATTATAAGTCTCTTCCCATTACGGGAGTGTCTGGGGCATTGTGTATATGTCACTAATCCAAATGTCCAGAATTGCTACAGATAGCGTCTTGTAAACAAACACAATGAGTTCTGTTAGTGGTGCATTAAGTTTATATTATTAATTTTTATTTCCATTGAATCAAAATTAATTCTGGTCAGAATGCCTAGAACAATGAAAGAAAAAGCAAAACTAGCAGCAAGTCCAGGCGAAAGTCTATATATCACCAGGTAGTTCTGTCGCAGCTTTTATCATCTTTATCCATAAAGTTTTAGTGCTGTACACATCAGAGACTGCTGCAATCATTGGATCCGATGATGATTAAAAGTTGATTATCTTAACTGGAGATTTTAATGTTAATTTTGCTTCAGAAGAAGCAAAGCCTCTCGTTGAATTCTTGAAATGGACACAATTTGACAATGAATACTCATTCTAGAGAAGGAAAAACAATATACGGTTTCACTTCTATCGCATGGCTTTCCACATTCTTTTTTTTTATTTTTGTGTGTATGTGCTTAAAATTTTAGCATGTATTCCTTATTTTGACTGAAGTAAAGTGATATATTTAGAATCACTGTTGAATGTTGTATAGACCTTTTGAGATGAATATGCAAAACAAATGCAATAAAGGATATATATTGTGTCCTACATGTTTTTATCCTTGTAAAGAAAGACTGTTGAAAAAACTTGCATACCGCTATGGAGTTAAAAATGAGTAGAGGGAAGGACTTATGTGTTTTTCATTTGAATAATTTTTTTTCTTTAAAAGCACTGTTGTTGCTTTTGGTTCTTAACTTGTATTTTGTTTTTAATAAAGCTGTTTGTTGGTATTGTACTACAACAATAAGGATGAGCTTATGTGTTAATGACATTTAATTATTTAATTTAACAATAACAATTTATTGGTAAATTCTATTTCAAGAGAAAAATTATATTGTTTTAGAATTTTGGTGCATGAATTTTTTTTAAAGCGAGACATACAAATCTGGATATATCTGTTGTGTAGTTAAATAAAAATGCATTTACAATTTTTTATTAATTTATTTATTTTTTTTTTTGCTGCATACCTTATAGTTTTATGTATAAATATATATATAGAGTTGAGAACTTTTATAACCAGCCTTATATGGGTTCACTGATCTTAGGGGAAAGTTTTTAACATCTTCCATTACCCATGCACGTGTTTTTGATTTTAACTTTTGAATTTTAAATGCAGTCTTTATTTAAAAAAAAAAAGTCATGATGTTAAAAATCAAGAAGGAATACTGGTAATGGTACAAAATTTAAAATACAATTCACAAAAGTTCTCTAAGGGTTGAATAGTCCAAGTTCTTCCAAATAAATGGTCAGAATTAGTTTCTAAATAGCTGATAAAAGTGGCACTCATTCATAGAGATTTATTAATGCATATGATCATGCAGTGAGTTTTACTCCAGGATGTGAAACATTGGCTGACAACAGTGTACTACCTTTTTCGATTTTGGCACCCTTAACTCAAGATAATTTTTTGTCACTCACAAACTTTTTCCCAAGAGCAACCATACTGTTGTGTCTGAATTTTAAGCAAACCCAATTGCTTGTAGTTCAAAATTAGCTGTTCACGAATTTTTCTCACTCATTTTATAAACAAATAAAAAAAATTTGTTGTAAACAAGACTGGTACAAATAGTGTAACAAGGTTACAGGTTAATAGGCAAGAAATGGGCTAGTTTCAGATAGGGTTACCAGAAATAAAATTATCATTGGCAATTAGCATTTTTTTGGTTACAGCAATTTGATAAGAAAATGTTAACCCATATATAAGCTGAATTGGGATTTGAATTTTGGCTAAATTTTTTAAGGAAAATCGCACTTTCTGCTTATGTTTGGAAATGTGTGGTGGGGACTTGCGGTAGCCTGTTGGTCAAGGTCACTGACTCATGACTGGTGTCACCACTGAAGACCCACAGTGTCTTCTGGGCTGACATGTTATATCTGTTGGAGCTCAAATGTACTCCCATTGGTGTGATGTGGAAGTTAGGAGAGGGGGCTTTCAGCTCGGATGTCATTCTACTCAATTGACCAGGATTCAAAATTATGAGGTCCATTGCCAACACCATGTTGCTGAATAAGGCGACGTTAATATTCACTCCCTCGTAAATATATGGTTTGAGAATTTAGTAGGTTGCAAGTTTTTAAAAATGCTGTAATTGTAATAAGTATTTGCATAAATAAAAAGCAATGATTTGTAGGTAGACTAAAGCTTTTTTTTTAAGATAAATATTACATATTTTAAAGTAAAATTTCAATATTAAGCTTTGCCAGAAGCTTTAATCTTGTATTCAAGAATTTACATTTTAACATTTTTTAAAAACCATTTTATTGAGATGACATTTTACTATTGTAATACATGTTACAATTTATTTCTTAGTGTATATGTTTTAGAATGTTATTTATTATTTTTTAAATTTTTAGTTTATATTTTGCATAAAATTTGTATGTTTGAATATATCTTGTTATTAATTTAAATATTTTTTATTTTAGAGTGATCTTGGCTTAAAGACAAGTTTTTATAAAGAATATAAATTATCGGATGTGCTAGGGTTTGGATCATATTCTGTAGTTAGAAAATGTTTCCATATAGCTTCAGGAAAAGCGTTTGCAGTTAAAGTATGTATTAAGTTGTGCTATTTTGTAAGAATTAATTTAATTTGAAGTTTCGTATCAAATTTGATATAATGCTCAAAAAAAATTTTTAATGTAATTTTTTGAATTTTTTTATTTTAAAATTTCCTTTTTAATAGTGTAGTGTTATCAATAGTATTAGTGTAGTATTAGTAAGCTCAAATTTCACATAATTTCATACTTTTAATAGTTAATATTTTAAAAAATTTATTTGAAATTTATGATTTAGGTTAAAATAAAAGGAATTTAATTTATGATTTATTTTTTTAATTAATATTATGTAAAGTTATTTTAAATGTTGCATATAACATAAGTTTAAATTATGGGAATTTTGCTAATTAATCTGTGGTCAATTATATATTTCTCAAAAGGTCAAAGTGAGTGTTAATGTAAATTGGGCTTTTTTTCCCTTTATTTATAGAGCAATTTTGAGTATTTTTAATTGAATTAAGTATATAAAATGTTCATATGCATGCATATATGCAGTGGAATCCTCAGTTACTATAACATAGTTCGAACCTTCGAACTTGGTTGAAATGAAGTTTTAAGTGCTGTTCTGTAATTTATACCATCACTCTTGGATGTTCACTAAATTCATCTACTCAAATTATTTAAGATTAGTTTGAAATTCTTCCATGAATATTTATTGGATTAACTTAACTCCTATATGACTTGTCCAAGATGTTAAGAAAGTTAAAATAAGTACGACAAATTTGTGAACTTGTGCTCACATATATTAAAGATAATTAGACTGTAATAAGTCTGTTTCACCCAATATTTTTATCCTTAACCCACAGGATTAATTTTAAACTTTTCTTAAATTTGAGTTGTTTTTATTAGCAAACCTTTTTCATCCTAGTTGATTGAATTGCTAACTTTGCATGGGATATTTTCACATAAATATTAAACTCTAAAGTGCCACTTCTCAGGACAAAAATCTGAATACTGGTATCATCACCATGTATTAAGATGCTAAGAGTTTACTTTAATTGAAGGATTTATTTCTTTTTTGAGTCTTTCAATATATATAATGCAAGAAATTATATAATTATACTGAAAAGGTAAATAAGTAAAGATTGAATAATTCAATTATCTGAATTTACATTAGAATTTCAGTTTAGACCAGAATATCATACACCTTGTAATGCAGTTAAAATCAAGGCTTCAAACCATAATTTTTTCCCCCAGTTCAACTAAAACAAATATATATATATCGGTTCAGTTCCAGTTTTTGTCCTGTCAAAAATAACTTTTCGGTTCAGTTCCAAATGAATAATTATTTTATATATATTCTTATTCGTACTAAAAATAGAATTCTGTCATTGACAAAAAATGTAACTCTATCAAAATTTTATCCTTTTTTAAATTGTTACCCTATATGAATTGGTACAATTAACTAGCATGTATGATAGGAATAGTGAACAAAGAATGGCGAGCATTAGCATTGTTATCTATTATCAAAATTGCATTTGACAACTAGGTTCGTGATTCTAGTTTGTCTATCTAAACAGTCCATACAAACATCTGTAGATAATTGCAATGCTGAGATGCGAAATAATATAATTCAGATAGATATTTTCATTAAAAAATCATTTATACTTCTAATACATTCTACTGAATTAATTCTGCCTTCTACAAGTAGGTTCATGAGAAACAGAAAAGTACTGGTGAACATCAAATAATGAAATAGATAAGCATTGTATATGTAACAATGATAATAAAATGGTTGAGATTAAATTAAAAGATATTGATAAGTTGGTTACAATAGCAAATGACAAAATTTATTTAACTGGTATAAACTGATTTTTTCTGGTTCTGTTCAGATTCAAAGCCCTATAAACATTGTTTAGTACATTTCCTGACATGTTGAGTTCTTGTAAACCTGACTTGATGGGATGTTTCTTTATCTCTGTTGTGAGAAGAAAAAAAAAACAAGATTTTAAAATTTACATGTCTTATGAGAAGACTGTAGATTTTCTTTTGAAAATAAAATGGGAAATTTGGTTTTACTGTGTTTAATTTTTTATTTTATCATTTCTAAATTTATACCAGAATATAAAGTGCATGTTTGGACCAAAGCATTTCCCCCCATTTTTTTTTAATGCTAGTCGGTTTGTATGACACAGTCGGAAGGTAAACTTAAAGATATTCTGGATACATAAAGGTCAAATTTTTTCATAATAATAAAAGTTTTTTCTCCATTTTCAAATGGAGAAAAAACATACATACACAGGTACAATACACATACACAGGTTGTGGATATTACTTAATTTGCATTTATACATATTTTGATTTATTTTTTATACTGCATTTCATCTATTAAGTTTTCCCTCCCAGATATTGAAAACTGGTGTACATGATTGCTCAGAAGAAATTGAAATACTTTCCAGGCATGGAAAACATCCAAATATTGTTACTTTGTATGAGGTGAGTAATTTTGATTAATTTTGCATTTCTATATGGTTATTTTAATGTTTTTTAAAAAGTCGAACAAAAAATTAAAAAGACATTACTCTTTTTTAATAGTTAAAGTAGTATCCAACTTGATTACTTGAATATTAAAAAATGTTATACTTCATTAATTTTCAGCATATTTTATCAACAAGTGGCTGATTATTATGTGAAATTACTTAAAACCTAACAAGATAATGTAGTATTTTGCAATTTAATAGTATCTAGTATTGCTGATTTGCTTATCTGAGTATTACTTTTGCTTATAAAAAACATTGATGCTGTCCAAGCAACGGTCTTATTTTTCTTTAAGGTATAATGGGTTAATGGTATAATTGGCTTTCTTACCTTATAGGTATAATGGGAAGGTTAACTATGTAATGAGAAATGGAATGATTTTCTGAATTCTAATGGATAAGCTTTGATAATCTTAAAACTATGTGTGTGCATTTCCCAATTTCTGTATTTTCTTTAGTTATAATGTATATAAATATTATATTTATTAATATTTTTTACAAGAGAGTTTAGGCTGTTTGATTGTTTCAAATTAAAAACTTATGTTCCAAATTTCATTGAAGAAGTATAATTTTGATATCTGTACAAATCGATTTACTATGGAATTTTCTACTGGAATACTTCATAAAATGTCTTGTAAAAATACTTGATTAGTATATTATATTAAGCAAAATGATATTTCATTCTCCTGAAACTTCTTATCTGACAAGTCTGATTCAATTAGTTTGTGTCTTGTAAATTATCAATATTGTTAATAGTCCGTAATTATCTTTATTTGGGATTTTCTATCCTTTTTGACTTTTATTTTAAATAGACTTATTGTTTGTATATTTCCCTCAGTTATAATCATGAATGAGAAAATCCATTTGTGGGGCAAATATTCTCACTTTTCCTAGCTGCAAAACTGGAAACTTCATTTCAGGAATATGCAGCAACTTCTCTTAAAGTTGTTCCTTCTAAGAACTGATTTTTTCAGTTGGAATGGAATTGCTTAATTCATTAATTTTTCTTAATCATACCATGTTTAACCATTTATTTATGTTAAAAAAATATCATAACACATGGCACTATGTTCATATCTTTGTATCTTTACTGCATATCGCCAGAGACCATTTCACATACCGGGGATGGGTGTGATAGTTTGAGAAAAGTAAATATTTCAAAGCTAATTTGTACTTAAGCACAACTTTTTTAATTATTTTTATATCTTGTTTATAAGATAAATTTTGATTTTCTGTTTCTGATAATCTTGGTATGTCTAAAACTATCAATTCTGGTAAAAGTTGATCCCCCATCCTAAATCATATTACCGAGAACATTTTATACTCTTTGATTTTAGGTCATTGAGTGTGTTGAGCATTCAACTATTCATTAAGTTGTACAATTTTTCCTTTTTATGTTAAATTTAGGCATTTCAAGATGATGAATATATCTATCTAGTGATGGAATTATTGCAAGGAGGAGAATTATTAGATAGAATACAAAAATATGAATCATTTTCAGAAAGAGAAGTTAGTGCTATACTTGAAGTTATAATGAGTACTATAAAATATTTGCATGACAATGGGGTAAGAATTTTATTTTTAAGCTTATTAGCTTTTTGTAGATTTCACTCCAATTTTGTGAAAAATTTAAACAAGTTATGTAATGCTGTATCATTTTTATTCATAAAGAAAAATCCAAAATGTAAATTTCATTCAGATATCACTTTAAAAATTTTTATGAAAAACAAAACAAATGTATCAGCTACAATAATTGCTAATATATTTTGAATTTCTAAACAAAATTTCTTAAAGTATTTATAGATAAGTTTGAAATACTATAATTTTCAAGACTAAAATGCTGTGCTAACTTCTCTGATTTAAAAGAAAAGGGGTTATGTTTAAAAAGGATTATGAAAACACAGAATTTTTAGAAATGTTATGTTAGTTAAAAGAAAATAAATGGCATGTTAAAAAAAGATTTTTATCAGGTTGTACCTTTTGGTTGCCTTTATTATTATTATTAATAATATATATAAAATATATATATATCTTTTGCATATAAACTTTTTTGAAAAAACAAAAGTTTCGAAAAAAGTATTAATTTTGAATTAAAGTTTTCAAATGTTTTCCCTGAATTACATATTTGTGTTTTTTGGAGGTTAGAAAATTTTCTTTTATACTTTACATTCTTCTTTCCCATGGTATTATTTTACAATATGATTTAAAATCACTCGCTTCATGTACCTGGTAATAATATTCATTCTGTGTGTAAACTGCACATGATTCTCTGAAGGTAACTTCGAGGGCTTATAGAGGTAGATATTTGGTTTTCTTGAAGTTTTTTAGAATCACTGTTTTAAGTTTATGATAAGTACACAATTCCTGTGATATAAAATCATGTTACTTGCTTTCTTGCATAAAACAATTAAAGGGTTTTTTATTTTAACTCGTGTGCATTTTTCATTTTTAAAGATTTCTCTAAAGAGTAAAAAAAAAAAAAAATTATTCTACTCTTGATGGAACAAGAATAATTGGTTTAACACTCTTGATTAAATTTAAAAAATTGTAATTAACTGTATCAGGAAAGTGCACTTGTTTAATACTAATCTTGTAAAATATTTGCAGTTTTAAACTTCTTTTCTAACTTCACAAATAATTTTTCAATCTCCTTAAAAATATTAGCCTACTCTTTCTAACTAGGCAAGCTTGGAATTTTTCAAGTTATAGTTTTGATTTATCCCTTTTGCTTTTGATTTCTTCTAAGACAGACTTGCTTATGCTTTCAACTAAATTTTAATCTTGTATTATGTTATACTGTTTTGAATTAGATTTCTTTAATTAACTGCTCTAGAACATTTTTCTCAAAAAATCTTAATTCTTAATGACAATTTTGAACTCGCTTTTTTTTAACTTTTTAATTTAGTTATAGAAGAATATATTTAAGGAAAGTTTAAAAATTGCACTGAATTTTATTTATGAAGAAAAAAATGTGAATTTGTAGTTGTGGCTTTTTTGCAAATCAAATTCATTAAAGTGCAAAATTAGAAAAGTGTTATGATTATAATTATTGAAGATTCTGTTGTGCCTTTTGTACTGACAAGACCATGAAAAAATGTATGTGCTTTAAATTAAAATAAATTTAATTTTTATCATGTAAAACTTAAAAGTATACTATCTGATTCAAAACAAAGATGCAAATTCAAAAACCCCAATCTCTGAATTTGACAGCATTTGCTTAAAATTAAAAATGTGATATTCGACACCTGGTGTTCAATATTTCTACCAATAAATTTGCATTAATTGGACAAACTGACATTTGACCTCATTGTACAGTTTTAATTTTTTAGTTTTTCAATAGTAAAATAAGTAACCTATACACATAAAAAAGATCAAATATTTTCAATAAATTATTAAAATTTTTTCTCTTGTTAATTTGTTTTTACAGATACAAATTTAAGAATAAATCATTAGAGTTGCCTAATAAATTGATAATGGCTATGTTTTGTTTTAAAATTTTTCATATTCTTATTAAAATATATTGCATAATTAATATATAAATAATAAATATATTACACACTTATTATATAAAATTCAGATTCCTTTAAGCTTAAGGCTGCTGTCTTTTGTTTAGCTGACTTCCATCTAAAAGATACTTCAGCGAAGTAAATTATCTATCCATTGTTTGAAGACAGATTCATTACACTGCAACCCAGTTTGCATCAAAATAATTTATTAAATAAGACTCCATTCATTTGGCACGCTGCCGTGCACTCAACTCTGGATCCATGTGGAGCAGATATTGGGAGGCCAGACAAAATGTGTGATTTATAGACTATACTGTGAACTTGTGTTTCTCTTCTTAATTTTTCTTTCATTATTTTTTATGTTGTCCTTTGTTTGTTTTTTGTCAATATTCTTTGCTTCTCATTTTGTTTGCAGTTGTCTTGTAATCCGCCATTGGAAAAAAAGAATCGTTTTTTTTTTCCATTCTAAATTAGTTTTATAACTTAGTATTAACTGTATAGTGTAAAATAAAAGGTGCGAGAATTAAATTCCCGGACTGCTCATGCCCTAGCCATTAGATTTGGTGTGAAGGAGTAGGAATGGAATATAGTTGACCTTGATCTTTCCTGTACTTGGGGCACATTACTTCATCCGTCTATCTAGTTCCGTCTTTTATCCTTGTTTGAGAAAGATAATGCTATCATGATAAATGTAAAAAATCAAGCTGCACATAAATTTGAAATTCCTCCTGAAATTTAAAAATAATTCCAACTGAATGTTTTAAATTGTTAAAGGAGTGTTTGGAAATAATTGCACGTCACATTTAGTCAAATTTTTGAATGGCACAAATGATTTTCACAAGATCAGGAGGTGGCTGTGAAGATGAACGTTCTTGTCTATCTGTGACATCAAAAACAGGTGATGCTCATCATTTTTGTTCAATATTAATGACATCGTCAGGATTGAATGGGTACCTCCAGGCCAAATTTTAAAACAGCAGTACAACACTGAAGTCCTGAGCAAGTTTAGAGAAAAAGTAAGGAAGAAAATGAAAGATCTGTAGAGCAACAACACATGGATTTTGTACTATGACAATGCTTACACTCTGCTCTCTGTAAAACAGTTCTTAGCAGACAAACACATTACTGTACTCAAGCCTCCACCATACTTGCATGATTTCGCACCACACGACTTCTACTTGTTTCTTAAAGGGGAAAAATGCATTGATGGGAACACATTTTCAATCTGTAGAAGAGGTAAAGATAAAAATAGCACACTTACTGAAGGTGGTGACACCTAAGGAGCCACAGCACTGCTGTGAATGGTGGAAAATTCATTTGCAGCTATGTATTGATAGGGAAAGAGAGTATGTTGACGGGGATTAAAAGGTATTTGCGCATTGTTTTCAATTTGTCTAATTTTTAAGACTAGTTCGGTTATTTGTCACAGTAGTATCTACCACTATGTTTCATTCTTGTACAGTATAACCATTATTAAGTTGAGACAGTATTATAACAGCAAATAAAATATCTAGAGGACTTCTGTTCACTAAAAATAAAAGGCATCCAATTAAAGTTTTGTATTTATACTTTTTGATTAAATCAGTTTCAGCCATTTCAGATTCTTTAATTTTAGTTGAAAACTGGAATTTATTTTAAATGAAAGATTAAAATAATTACGGAATGATTCAGAAAATTTGTTTTAATTTATTTACATAAGTATTTTGAAGCACAAATAAGATGGAGTAAATTTTGAAGAAATTAAAAATGAAAGAAAATATTTCATTTTACCCATTTCTCTAACACCTAGTTTTGTTTTTAAGGAAGAAATTATGAAGTCAATGAATTTGTGCTTCTTTCTAAATGCAACTATATCATCAACATACATTAGTATTGATTACAATTACCATTTTTCAATTTATACACACAATTTGCGCTACATATTTTCTTAAATCCAAAGGAAATTAAAGTTTGATGCAACAATATTCCATTGCATTCGACAAATTCCTATTCTACAAATTTAATTTTCCTTACAAATATGCTGACTTTTTATCAATTTGTGGATGAAACCAACCTAAATGTGTGAAATTAATACAATAAAACTTCTACACTGCTAAAAGTTGAAATATATGCTAAATTCTTCCATATAGCATGATTTATAATTTTTTTTTATCTTATTGCATATTCATATGAATTTAATAAAATAGGATTTAAAATTGTGTACATTTTTCTAATATACATATTCCTTTTCATGAAAATTTTTTATTTGTTGCTACAAAGAAAGTGTTAACCCCCCCCCCCCTTCGTAGGGGGGCGGGCGTATTTTTGTAATTTAAGCATTGTCTTGATTAGCTTTCAATTTTTTCTTTAAATTCTAGAAAAAAGGTGTAAGTTATTTATGATAAGTTAATGTTTAGTTTTTCATTTTTACTTGTGTTTGAATTGTTTGAAGAAAATTGGTGTATGTTTTATGTTTTATTGATTTTTGTATATAACCAAATAAATTGATGTGAATTTCCAGGTTGTTCATCGTGATTTAAAACCATCAAACATATTATATTCTGGTTCAACTTTTGATCCACTGACATTACGCATCTGTGATTTTGGATTTGCTAAGCAAATGAAGGCAGAAAATGGGTTATTAATGACACCATGCTATACTGCCCATTTTGCTGCTCCTGAAGTTTTGAAAAGACAAGGTTATGATGAAGCTTGTGACATTTGGAGCTTGGGTGTTTTATTGTGTACATTGCTAACAGGGTAAGTTTTAATTTACTTTGTTTTAGAGCAGTAGTCTTTAAACTGTGTTTGATGGAGTCTTGGAATTTTAAAAGTCAAACCCAGGTTGTTGTTTTTTTTTTTGTCAAAATTTAAAAAGAAAGTTATGTATAAGCAAGAAATTAATGTTTTCTGTAAAGTACATGGACACCCAAAGCAATGTTTTCTAACATGAGTCACACATCCCATAATTTTTAAAAAGGGACAGTCTTTCTTATAAGAGTGATTTCCTGCAACTTTTTTTTTTTGCACCTTGCATGCGCAGTTAGTTCAAGACCATTGCAAGATATATACTTGGCAGACAGATATTGGCCTCAACAAAAATGTTGAAGTTCATTTGTCTTTTTGACATGCTTAAAGAAAATAAAAATGGGATAAAATTACCCTGGGGAAAAAAATCCCTTTCTTTTGAAGATAATAGTGAGAACCTTGTAGCAATTTCATCTTTAACTATTTAGATTCATGCACTTACAGATAAGATAAAAAAAATTTGAGAATCTTCATTCAATGTTGAAACAACTAAGGATAATTTCATTTTCAAATTCTTTTAGATTAATTGCACAATTATTTTAATAATTGTGTAAGATAAACTAAACAATTTTATTGGATTTGTGTGTGTGCTTTTTTTATATATAAACTGTCCTAAGTCAGCAATGTTGATAATACTATAAGCATCCATTCTTTTATATTTAACTCTATTATTTTAATTTTTCATATTTCCTTTTAAATTTTGTTGTCTGGTTATCTTGTAATTTCAAATCTTTTCAGTTTTAATCATGTTTATTCATCTTTCTCTTGTAGAGAAATTTTGATTTTATATATATATATACCAGTGGGAAAATAATTGGGCCTTCCCGCAAGGTCAGGTCTTGGGCCAAAAGCCAGATCTTGTATACATATATAATATATGTATATATATACTTAGTAGAAAAAGTCAGCGTTCATCTACTACTGCATACATAAACAGCGGAAAAAAATTTAAAAACCAGAGTTTGAAACTTTTTTTAAATGGTATTTTATTTAGTTCATTCCAAGTATTGAGAATAACAAAAGTAAACTCTGTTTTTTTCATAGCTTTTAAATTAAAAACAGGTTTGTAGCGATACCAACAAAAATCAAGTAGAAAAAGTCTGCGTTCACTGTTTTAGTAGTAACTAAAAAAAATATTTTAAAGGGATGAGCTATTTAATAGCCGCAGTGGCATAGCGGAAAATAATAGGGCCACCCATTGCAAGGTCAGGTTTTGGGCCCCTAGCCAGTTCTTACAAAGGATTACAAAACCAAACAAAATGTACCTATACACATCACCTAAAATATTTTAACATTGAACTTGTAACTGAATACAAAATCAACCAGAGTCTGAATAAACGAAGTAAATAACCTTTAATGTTAGAGAGTATTTATGGTATTTATAAAATGGAAAATCTCTGTAACAACAGTTGAAAGATAACCTGGTAATTTAAATGAAAGCAATACATTAAGAAAGGTACGAAAACTGTAAAATAATTTTCCTTTTCAAATTCTTGTGAAAGAAAAAAAGATACCGCTTGCCTTATTTTTTGTTTCTTTATCCCGGGATGAGCTTGATCTGAAGTTCGATTATATTCTAGCATATATACTACCACTCTTGAAAAAGAAAGTTCTTTGTTGATGCAAAAATGATTTAAGGAAAAAAGAAATTAAAAAACTGATACATTCCGCGTGCTAAGATAAAGACACAACTACTGTTACTAATACACAGACAAATAAAATTTGTTCCCTTAAATCTGTATCTTTATGAGCACCTACATAAAGCACAAAATCTCTTCTATTCGAGTCTGTTTTTCTCAGTTTTCATCTTATGACTTCTTTTCTTCAGATAGAGTATCCTTTTCAGCTGAAGTGTCCAAAACTGTGTTTTTTCTTGTGAATTAATTTTCACTTCCATGATTTGTTCATCAGGTTCACGAGAATTACTATTACTAGTACTTGCACAAGATTATGTACTTGCAGATATGAAAAATTTATCCAATTTTGCACATTTACAATAACATCCTTTTCTTTTCAAATTTTTCGTTTTTGAGAAACATTCAAAGTTTTTTAAACTCCACTCATTTTAGGGCCACGTTTATTCTTGTCTTTTTGGCAAAATACCATTTTTTGAACCAGAATATTAAATTCCGATTAAAAAATATAGTTCTAATAATGATAGCGAAGTGAGATGGAAACCCTAAATTTAAGTAAGTGCATTGAATATAAAAATAGAGATGTCTGTTCTAAAAGCAATTTTGTGAAACGTTTCTCATTCTGCTTTATTTGATTGAATACTCATAAATCTGACCAAATTATTATTTAAAGGCTCTCTGTTTTTACAAGTATCGTAATACTATTTCACGTGAAAAAAGCATAACAGGTGTACGTTATTTACGACTTTGCTAAATGAAAATGAAATACATGAGGGGGAGGTGGAACTAAAGTTGCCAATAAGTTACTCTGCAACTTCGGTAGAAAGTTAATTGGGAACTAGTTTGATATCACGAGGCACGGCGCCAAATGCCGTTTGGCATGATAAAGAATCACGCCAAGCAACGCATGCCGTTGGAATGAAATTCAAGATGGCGGCCTAGCGGTAGGACTCGTCAGGAAAATAATTTTTCAGAACTGTTTTGAAAAACATTAAAATCTATTTCAAATGAAGAATTTAGGAATTGAGACAACCAAGATCAATAAATAATTAATATCAATGTTATGAAAAAATCATATTTACTAGTAGTAATATTATGCAGTATACAATAATCTTGTAATATGTTATAGAAATTATTATACATAATATTCATATAATACTAAATAGTTATAATTAGTAGATATTCATATGGTATTACTTTTTATTATTTTATATAATAATAATCACGTAATATAGTTTAATAGATTTTATAAAAAAAAGAATAATCATCCTATTGTAATATAATAAGAATCTTACAGATATAAGAATACTCATTTAACATAATTATAAAAAACAAAATAATAACTAAATAAATAACATAATAATAATAAATAAATAACATAATACTTAGAAATAAATAAAATAATTATAAGTAACTAACACATGTAAAAATATTTATAAAATAATTATTACAAATAACGCATATATGATTTTTACACATTTTAATTATTGTATATTTATATTACTAATAAAATAATTACATAATATATATTAAAATTGATAATGAATAGCAACTAAAAAGTATTGAAAGCTTGCTATGTTCCAAAAACTGCAAATTTCTTCAACGAATTTCATCAAACAAGAAACGGGAAAAAAAAAAACATTTTTAAAAAGTAAAATAAATTGAAAATAAACGGTTTATAGAAATAATTAAAAATATAACACTCATTCTTTTTTTAAAAAAATATCCTAGTTCTCACCAATGATATTAGAAATATCCATATTCGAAAATAGCAATAAATAAAACAGAAGACTGAAATATATTTTGATTCGGGATTGCAATGAAAATGGTTAAATTGTAAAAGAAATCAAAATAAAATTGTCTGAAATTAATAGGATTACCGCCGGAACAGAACCAATAAAAATTATTTCTAATATATACGTTATCTCCATGGCAACTACATCGCCAGACGATAAAAATATCAAGGTAACCATATTGTAATGTTATCGCTCATCTTGGCGAACATAAACAACTTGGCGCAATGCCCCGTGATATCAAACTAGCAGGGTAAATTGTCTTTTCCCCCTCTCTCTACAGCTGCTGTAAAGCATACTATAAAAAAACAGTGATGAATTTCTCTATCTTCGTAGCATTACGTCTTTGTTTCTCCATCTGACTTTTATTTTATCTTTTAGTAATTTAGGTTTTAAAAAAAACACTAAAGAAAAGTATCTTTCGTCGCAGGAATTACAGTACATCAAACAAATTTTTTTTATATGTTTTTTGGATCAAAGATATCTAATGAGTGCAATAAATTTTGATTTTGAATGGCATTAGATCGCCAATTGGAAAATCGCCTAAAAGTTGGATTTTAAAAAAATCTAAAGCGAATTTTGAGAATCTACATAAGAGTGTCAGTCAGGCTTTGGGCCCCCTAGGAGCCTTGGCCCTCCCCCCGCAGTGCAGGGGTGTACAAAACGCCACTGTGTATATATATGGGCATTTGCTAAGAGTATAATTTTATACAATGGAAATTTCTTTTTTCCTTCTCAATGCCAGCACTTCTGGGTGAGGGTGTACGTGCAATGTGAGTGTTTTCTATATTTATGTCATTAAAATTATCTTTCCTGAAATGTTTTCAATTTCTCTTTGTGACAGACAGGTTTCTTTTCTCTCAGTTTAACCTAGCATTACACAGGCTTTTTCATGTAATTTTTTATTTGTAATTTACAAATCTAATCCAGTTTTATCCACAAGGAAACAGACAATGTGCAATTTATTTTTAAATTTAGTAATGAATAATAAAAAGCAATTCTTATTTAGCTTTTTAAAAATATTAATTTATATCCATTTTCATTAAATAATGAATGAAAAATTTCTTACCATTATTATTGAAATGGTTTGATTATTTGATTTTAAATTATGTAACTAAGGAAACTATAGGAGAGAGAGAGAACCTAGAAATTTGTTTGCCTTCACTGTATAAAGAAAAATTCGAAAATGAAAATAATACTGTCTGATAGAAACATTTCAGCCATTTCTTATATTTAAAAAAAAAAAATTCAGTTTATCAGTTTTTTTTTCTTTCAAAGAATAAAGAAAACTATCAATTGTAATGTGTCAAAAAGTTATCTTTTCCTGCATATGCTCCATAAAATCTTAAAAACATGAATTCTGTCGTAAGTTTACCACATTTAATTAGAAATGGCATTTGGTGATTTTGACAATTTTTTTGTTGTATTTTTATGGCTCAATGAAACAGTAGAGTGCTTTTTTAAAAACTATTTTATGTATAAAAAAGGCAAAAAAATTAAAATTTATAAAACTTACAAAATTGCAAACATTTTTTAAAGAAGTTTTACAATATTTCATCTCAGATTAACTTGGTAGCATTGAGAAAGGAATGTACCAATCTACTTGGAAAAATAGTTCTACCTTTTTTTGGAATTTAAAGCCAAGAAAATCCACAGGAATTTTCAAAAAATGTTATATGTTAAGAAATTGAGATTTTAATAATGTTTCAATTTAATCTCATGTTAAAAACATTTAATTTTAAAGTGAATAAAGGCAATAGAGCAACGTCGTGAAATTCCATTTTGGCTGAAAACCGATTGTCAACGCTAACTTATATCACTGCTATAACAATAATATTGTTACAACAATTGAGACGAATTGAAGTTGGCTTCAAAAACTGGTTTTTTAATGTTTTAAATTAATAAATTTTTAACTAATTACAATATTGGAATATAAATGGCTTCCTCGGATCATTCCTGATTTTTTGGTACCTTCGCCGTGTTCTGCGTTGGGCGGTTCGTGAGAAGATAGCCAGAAATGCATAGATACGTTTGTTTACCTACAGATTTTAATAGTGTAGATAAATGTGTATATACATATATGTGTGTGTATGGTGTAAGTTTTTAATCATTAATAAAATACTTTTATTCATCCACTCAAGTTCAAATACATTTTTTTAAACTTGTAGTGAATAACACTTGATGTTAGTACAGTTTTTTCAAATATTAATTCATTAAATTTAACTAAAATGAGATTTTTCTCTGTTGATGTAAGTAGGAATTGAGTTAATTTTTTTATATTACTTGTATAAAGTACCTATAACACATGTATTTTCTGTAAATATATTTTAAGATTCTTCTTAGGATGAGATGGGGGTTCCCCTGAAAGCATCTTTATAGTTCTAATAGTTCTGTGAGCCATTGAAGTGGGAAAACCTCTGCCTTAGAATATTATTTTTCTAAAAGTACTGGAATGCATTTAAAATAATTAAAAAAAATTAACTTTTTATTTTCTTGTTTATTCAACTTTAAATAGTTCATTCTGTGTGTTTCGTACAGTATTGATTGCATATTGTTATAATAAATGTTTGTTTTAATATTTACTTGAATTTAACATGGATAAAGGAAGTACAGCTGTATAGAATATTTATGTAAATTATTATTGAAACAAAAGTGTTTTTCTCATTAATGTTATTTTAAAATTTCTAGAGAAATTTTTCCTTTCATTTTTTTTATAAAAACGTTTCTCAGTTTTGTTCCAATTTACCTTTACTGACATTTTTTTGTTTTTTTTTGTTTAGACAGAAAATTTGTTTTTGTGAATTGTGCAAGGGAAAGTCAAAAAGTAAAGGGACTTTTGCAGTTTCTCATTCCAAGGCTTGACAACACCTCTAGTATCCACTGCTCAATGAGGGGTAGGTGGCAACACTTCTATGCAACATGTCGCTCGTCTTTCCTCATAGTCATTGGAATGTAGGAGAATGTTCAACATGTGGCAGCTCCATTGTTTATCTGCAGCCAGGATGGAAGGAGGACAGTGATTCACTTTTTGTTTGTGGAAGGTACGAAACCTGCGGAAATTATTCTTTGCATGCAAGCGCAGTATGGTGACAGTTATTTATCGTGAAGCAAGATCTGCAAATGGATAGAGTGCTTCAAACTCAGAAGAACTTTATGTTATGACGAAAGATTGGGCAGTTCATCAATGTAAACCATTGAAGGTTGTCAGTATTGAAGGTATAGTGTTGGAAAGGATGTTTAGTATCCAATGCAGGTATCATACCTTCCACAAACAAAATGCAAATCACTGCCCTACTTTCTTCCTTGGTGCAGATCGACTATGTAGCTACCATGTTGAATGGTCTCCTACACTCCAATGACTATGAGGAAAGAAAGAGTGACACGTTGTATAGAAGTGTTGTCAACTATACCCCTCATTCAGCGCTGGATACTAGCACTGTTGCCAAACCTTGGGAAATAGAAATTGCAAAAGTTCTTTTACTTTTTGACTTCCCT
This sequence comes from Trichonephila clavata, assembly GCA_019973975.1. Classification (NCBI taxonomy): domain Eukaryota; kingdom Metazoa; phylum Arthropoda; class Arachnida; order Araneae; family Nephilidae; genus Trichonephila; species Trichonephila clavata. The sequence continues at coordinate 133,864 of BMAO01024138.1, forward strand.
TCATATATTCAAGGTTACCTTATGTGCCTTGAATATATGAAGGTACCTTATATGCCTTGTGTTTAATGGTAGGACAGATTATTCATTAGAATAGAATTTATTTTTGTTCAAAATTCTTGTTTACATTAGCATTATAGGAGTATTGATAGCTTGACTATGCATATATTTTGAATATTGACAATGAATACAATTTGGTTGTTCTTGTGAGATTAATTTCGCTTTGTTGATAAAAATGTCAAGTATTTAAGTATTAAATATAGTAATAAATTGTTTTAACAGCACTTTGCTAAAAAATTTCAATACCTAACACGAGGCCGACCTTTGAAGATTATAAAAGAGTGGTAGGAACATGAAATTTCAATAAAAATGTATCTTCATTGACATTAATCATCTAATAATTAAAGCATCTAGTAATTTTAATGTTTTTATCAATATGTTTCCTTGATATTTTCATCTTCCAATTCAAATGCAGTAATTTTTTGTTTAAGGATCTTATCAAATTGAATTTATGATCCTTCCAGTAGCAATCAATGAAGAAAGGACAATTGTAGCACATTCATTTTCATAATAATTTACTTGAACTGATTTTGCACATAATATAAAAATATTACAAGATTTTGGATTTGGAACTAGGAAACCTTATATATTGAATTAAAAAATGTGTGACCAAATTAAACAAAGGGTTCTGGCTGATATGGAGACCATTTCATTGATGATAGTTACAGATAAAAGTTTCAGCTGAACTTGCCACTAAATTAGATTGTTATGAAAATTTGCAACTGAATACTAATAAGAAGGTTCCATTCCAAAATCAAGTTTGGAGAAAATTTACTTCATTTAAAGAAAATAGCAAGATGCATCATTCAAGTCCCTAGAATGGAAGAAATAATTGCATAAATTGAAAGAAAATAATTCCTAAGAATAACAGTGCATTAATGCAGTTAAATATTTGAAAAAAGTTTTTATTTGTAGGTCATTATTAATCTTGAATGTAAAACTATATCAATTGTCAATATTCAAAGTATGGACGAATAATCAGTATCAGTATTCAATGGACCATCAGTAGTCCTATGAAGTTTGAAATGTAGTATAATATAAAAAATTTTTATTCTTCATGTTCAAATTTTTTAATGTACTTTGTAGAGAATGTTTTTAAATTCTTCACTGGAATATTTTTGTCTCAAAATTAATATTTAAAATTTCCTAAAATCCTTAAATTTAAAAAAATGTTTTATTGCATGGATATTACTACTTCTAGGATGTCACCTTTTGCAAATGGACCAGAGGATGATATGAAAAAGATTTTAGCACGATTAGAATTGGGAAAAATAGATATGGATACTGAAATTTGGAGACGCATATCTTTGAGCGCAAAGGTATGCTTGAATAATTTTTTATTTTCTTAACTCCCTATATATATATATATATATATATCTTAATAGTTTAAAGCAGGGTCGGCAAATGTGGCTTTTTGTATAGATGGTTGTTGCGGCTTTTCAGACTTCTAGCTATATTAATTATTAAAGAAATAATCATATCTGCTACAAATTATTTTCTTCTCTTCTTTATAATTATCTATTAAAAAGATTTACCTTATTTGCATTTAAAACTAAATATTTGACTGCCTTAAGATTTATGTATTAAATTGTTCTTCACTGACAAAGTGTGTTCAGAATCAGTGAAAATATTAAAATTAATTCTAAAGCAGCAAAAGTCTAATTTACTAGTAAAAATGCTGCCATGGCAAGACACTCCTCTAAGTGATTTCCAGCAACATTTGCTTATTTTGCACATATGAGTTAGAGAGCGCTTTTGAATGCGAGCAAGAGATATGCATGTAAACTTTCAAATTCTCAACAGAAGTAAAAAAAACTAGACATTCCATATTTTGAACATGTTGAAGGGTAATAAAGAGTTGACATGACTTTTATATGCAGGATCAATTGAAGTTAATTTTAATTATTGTAAAGCATGAAGTAGATAAGCAGAATAAAAAAATTTAATGGTATTATTTGAAGGAACCTTTTTTCACAACACTTGGAATCTTCAACCATTATGATTTTCTGACATTGGTTGTTCTTGCATTGAGCCACAGAAATAAAAATATCTTCATAAGTTCTTAGCTCCTCTTCTACACATGCATATATGACTCTCTGTCTAAATGGCTCTTAGATACCTTAACTATCATGTTTTCCTTGCAAATTGGCTCTTCTCTCCAAAGTCTCCGTTTATTTTTTAGTTTAAAAAAAAAAGTGAACGGGAATATATTTTTTAGTTTAAATATCAAAGTACATCTTTCTGTGTAGAAGAAACATCTCTTTTTAAAAGGTTTTTATTAGAATGTTTTTAAGTATTAAGAAGTTCTTTTATTTAATTCTTTATAACTAATCATGTTAGTGTTTTGCATCTCTTTATAAATGCAATATATAGTTTCTTGTTTCATTATTTTAAGTTATTGAAGCTAAGTGGGAGCATATTACACTTCCACACTACAGGTCTGGGGTTCAGATCCCAGGCTGGGTAAGGTCTACTCAGCCTTTCATCCCTTCAGTGGGTCAATAAAATGAGTACCAAGTTTGGCTGGGAACTAAATGCTGGGGAGTTTGGCATTAGATTGACTACTTGCCCCGAACATCTGCTCATGGACCTCAGTGCCCAAGATCACATATACTGAGATGGGCACAGTTGACCTTGGCCTTCATGTGCTGTTGCACAACTGAGTTTATTTGACCATTATTTATACACTAAATTGCTGTAGTTTTAACTTGATACTAAACAGTATGCAAGAAAATAGCAAAATAGTAGTACAATCTAGAATAGCATAATGCAAAAGTAAACTCTTACTCTTAAAAATTGAAATTGCTAGGTTAAATATAGTTCCATGGAACATCAGCCTTCCTTTTTATTTGCTGTATTACTAGATCAAAATAATAGTAGAAAAAATACCATTTAAAAAAAATTAATTCTAGGATTAATTCATAAAATTCTAAATTCCCATAATTCTACAATACTGAAAAAGTAATTTAAATCTATGTAATGAATTTCGAAGTACTGGAATTAATTTCTAAAAGAATCTCATTGCTAATAACCAAAAGCAACAAAAAATGGTACGCAAACTTTTCTATAAAAATCCAAAACTATATATGTGCAACTATATTTGTAAAGAAGAGCGACTGACTGACTAATGACGATATCTCTGGAACTATTCAACCTACAGACTTGAAATTTGGTAGACATGTTCTTTTCATGGAGTAGAGATCCGCTAAGAACGGATTTTGCGAAATTCAAACCGCAAGGGGGGGGGTTAAGGGGGGTTGCAAATAATTGTTTCCATTTTTAAATTACTCGACGTACAATCTAGAAATTGGGTAAGCAGATTCCTTTCATTGAGTAGAGATCAGCTACAAATAGAGTTTGGTGAAAGTTGACCCCCAAGGGGTGTTGCGGGGGCTTGGAGGGTGTTATACATAATTCCAATTTTTAAACTATTAGACACTCAGTCTTTAAATTTGCTAAATAGATTCCATTCATAGAGTAAAGATCAGCTACAAAATGGGTTTTGTGAAAATAGCCCCTCAAGTGATGTGGGGGATTAAGGGGCGTAATAGGTAAATATTTCCTTTTTTAAACTACTTGACCTACCTGCTTGAAAATTGGTAGGCATGTTTCTTTCATAGTGTAAATATCCACTACAAAAATAGGTTTTGGGAAAATTGACCCCTAGGGGTGTTGTGGGGGGGTTAAGGGGAGATATAAATAATCATTCTGATTATTAAACTATTGGACGCACACTCTTGAAATTTGGTAAGCAGATTCCTCTCAATATTGTAGAGATATGCTACAAAATGGGTATGGTGAAAATCAACCCCAAGTTGCATTGCGGGGCTTAAGGAGCGTTATAGATAATTATTTCCATTTTTAAACTACTGGAAGTACAGTCTTGAAATATGATAAGCAGAATCCTTTCATGGAGTAGAGATCCGATATATAATGTGTTCTGTGAAAATTGACCCTAGGTGGCATTGTGGGGCTCAAGGGGAGTTACAGATAATTTTTTTCCATTTTTAATTTATTAGACACACAGTCTTAGAATTTGGTAAGCAGATTCCTTTCATAGAGTAGAGATTCGCTACAAAATGGCTTTTGTGCAAACAGACCCCCAACTGGCCTTGCGGGGGCTCAAGAGATGACATAAATAATAATTCCCATTTTTAAACTATGAGGTATACAGTCTTGAAATTTGGTAAGCAGATTCCTTTCATAGAGTAGAGAACTGCTTCAAAATGGGTTTTGCTAAAATCAACCCCCAAGATTCATTTCGGGGGATTAAAAGGCGTAATAGATAAATATTTGTTTTTAAACTGTTTTATCTACCTGCTTGAAAATTGCTAGGCATGTTCTTTTCATGGATCAGAGTTCTTCTAATAAAGATTAAAATGAAAATCTACCCAAGGAGGGTTGTGAGGGGTCAAGGGGAGTTATAGAAAAAAATTCCTGTTTTTGAATTACTTGACCCACATGCTTGAAATTGGTTAAGCATGTTTCTTTTGTTGAATAGGGATCTACTAAGAATGTATTTTACAGAAATCAATTTCTGGAGGAGCAGGGGGTTAAAAGAAAAATTCCTTTTTTCGAACTACAAGGACTATAATTTGGTTAGCATTTTCCTTGTGTTAAATTGAAATCCCCCAAGAACAGTTTAATTGGAGAACGACTCTCAGCAGAATTACTGAGGGTATTGATAGTAAAACTTCGTTTTTACTCCATTAGATTTAGACTTTAAATTTGCCTTGCATGTTTATTTTACGTAGTATAGATCTACCAAAAATGGGTTTAGCGGATGGAAATCCACTTGGTTATAGGGTTACGAAAAAGCAAACATCATTCTATACTTCAATTTTAGAGATTTTTAGAAAGTGCTATTTAGAAGTCGGGTCCTTTTTTATATCGAGAGTTACAGGTATAATTATATTTTTCAATATAATCGTATTCTTATTGTTAGGGCTTAGATATCAATAATTATATAACATTATATATTTATAAAATGTGAAATACCCAGCAAAGCAGGTTGGTAATGGCTAGTATATAATATGTAAACAAAAACCAATTTCTTTAATTGCTGTTCACATGTAATTAAACTGCCTATTTTATTACCATTATAATTACTATTTTATTACCATGTAATTTATAACATGTTTTATTGATATTGTATTTTTTTCTTCCTGCAGAATCTGGTTATCAAGATGCTAGATTTAAATCCTAAAAATAGATATAGTGCTGCAGATGTTCTCAATCATGAGTTTATACGTGCTAGATATCTTCTACCCAATACAAGATTAAAGCTTAAAGACATGCATGCTGTTAAGGTAGATATCTAAAATAGCTTTTTTTCCCCTACCTCTTTTATTCCCTAGTTTTTTTTTGGTTTTTTTTTAAATTCATATGAAAAATAATTTTTGTTAATGTGATTGCTTAAGTCTGAGGAAAGATTTTATTCAAATCTAAGATTCAGATATATTTAGATACATTTCCTTAAAGTTTTTTTTTATTTGGAATATAAATTATGCAAGAATATTTATAGCATAAAAATATGGCTTGAGTAATTTGGATATAATCATCACCCGCACACGATCAAGTTGAAATTCTGCTTATTAAGTTTTAGTGCTTTTCCCCCCTACAAAATCGCATGACATTTTTGTTTATAAATCTTGTGAAAAATGGAAGCAAATGTGTTTGACAGGAAAACTATTTTCATATCCCATTTTTCCTGAATATAAACTTGAGTTTATAAGAATTATTAATCATTATATATAGATTTATTGAAACATACTTATTAGTTTTTGAAAGAAATATATTTCAATGTATTGCATTTAAAATTAATATAAATGTACTTTCATATTATAAGACCATGCATAGTAAAAATTGGGATTAAAATTGCCATCTCTCTAGAATTGTTTTAAAAAATATTGATATATATATTTATAAGGTTTAGCTTTCTAAGTTACAAATATTGTTTGTTAATTTATTCATTATGTTTATGTGTGTAGGTTGCAGTTAACATCACCTTTCAGGCAATGAATATTTCACCTCGTTCTCCGAAACTATTACCTGTTGAAGCATCTGATCTTGCTCGAAGAAGAAAGGTTAGGAAAACGGGTCTAGCCAAGTAAAAGCTATCATTTGTCTTCCAGTCTATTGCTGTATTTTATTTCACTATTTTGAGAGCAAAGCAATAATTTACGTTTTTGTTTAAAGTTTCATATTCTATATCTTAATGGAGGTAATTTTTTTTTTCGCATTGGAAATATCTTAAGATCATATTTTATGTGTATACTTAATACATTCCAATGTGTAGTGTCAGAATTAATACAACAATGCTTTTATTTACCTTGATGTTTTTAATTGTTTTTAATCTTGGTGACTTTTACTACTTATATGTTAAAATGTATACATTTTTTTTTCTACTTAGAAATGAGGATCAAAGTTTGTTTTTAATTGCTGAAATGTTCTTAATTTTTTAATCTTAGGGTTTATTTTTGTGTTTTTATTTTGTCATATTGAACTGCTCAACATTTTATTTGCATTTACTTCATATGTTGAGGGGGGGGAAATAGTTTTCATACTATTTTTGCAGGTTTTTTTTATTTTCTTTCTTACTCCTGTTTAGTTTAACTTTTATGTATGGTTATAAATTTTACAAAGTTTATAATGTAAAGTATTAAATTACTTTTTTAAAGTTATTAGTTTGAAAAGCTTTCTAAATTATAACTTTTTGTTTAAATAAACTTAATGTTTTATAATTTTGCATATGGAATTCTTTATAATATTGGTTATTCTTAGTAACAATCTGTATTACTTAAATAGGTAATTTTTATTGTCTAAATGTAGAAATGCAATTTTATTTTTCACATTATCAACCTGTTTATTTTATTAAAACTATTTCAATTATTTATGAAGATTTGGAAAATAAAATACAGTGTATGAATGAAAAAATTATCTATTTTCTTAACTATCTTTTCTTGCCACTGTTGTATAAAGATGAAGCAAATAGATGTGACAAAATTTAATATATTTGTCAATTTTATACACATGTTATTAATTACATGTACATTACAAAGTATTGTTGACATACTTCTTACTCTAAAGAATATTTTGCTTATATGTAAAAATTTATTAATGCAATTTGCCAAAATATTCCATATAAATAAGATTTTAAATATCTGATGAACTATTTTCTATATAGATCTATAAAATAATTAAAATGTCTTTTCTCCTAAACTGCAAAAATATGCAAGTGTTGACACGTACAAATAAACTATAACTATACATTATTTGTATAGTTATTAGTTTCAAGTCATGAACTTTTATTCCGATATCTGTGTTAAAAAGTGTCCTTTTTAATATATACTTAATTTCATGTGATTTTACATTGTCGTGCTTATAATTGAGTATATTTTCTTGTACCAAAGTATAAAAGGAAGTATTTATACAAAAGAATGACCTTCCATATAAATTCAAAGTACATTGTTTTACAATATTGTATACAAAAAGGCTCTGTGCTATTTTTATATAAAAAATGATCAATACTATAACTATTAATATACAAAAGTAAGAATTGGAGGGTGGTGATTATATACAAAATTTCTACTTAAGTCATTTTAGACTGAATTGTTTTTATAATATTCTCTTAAAATGCATCAATGCATAATTTTCTCTTTGTTTGAAATTTGTGATCATTTTTTTTTTTAAATAACTGTTTAAATTGAGTGTTTTATGAACCGAGGAAAAAATCCATCCAGAGTTTCATTCTATGCAGCAGAATTAATATATATATATACAAAAATTTACAAATGTTTGAAAAATAATCCAACACTTGTCTATATATTTCAAGAGGTTACATATCTATTAAATGATTTAAGTTTTCAAATTTAAGTAATTGAATCCATTTGGTTGTATTCTAGTTTTTTTGTGTGGGAGAACCAATTGTTTTTTTACTGTACATATTGTATAAATCAGTATATTCTTACTTTTGTTTTATTTTTGACCATATTTTCTACAAAAATTAAGTATAATTGTTGGAATTATTGCTGAATTTAATCACTCATGCAAATTATACTGATATTCATAGTAATTTAGATTATAGTATTGGAATTATTTATTATAAGTCTGTGATAGCTCAGTCTTAATAGTTTTAGGGCTGCATATATATATAGAGAGAAAGAGGCGTTAAATATTAGTCTCTTTTTAGAATTTCCTGATGTGTTATGTGTTCACATATTACTGTTTTAATCTTGCCAAAATCACAGTCATGTTATGAGTTACAGTATTAATGGTTGTATAGTGTAGTATAAATGTTTGCATTTATTGTATATTTTATTCAGTGCCAATTTAAATAATGTTTGTGCATATTGTACTTGTTGATGTAAATCAGTAATCTCAAATCAATGTGATTTAAATATTGAAAAATTAGAGCTAAAAAATCTTTGCAATATAGTTTTAAATTATATTATTTATATATATATATATACTCTAAATTGTGGGATAGTTAAGTGTATTGTTAAAATTGAAATTTCAGGAATTACATTGAACAATGCTTAAGTCAAAATAAACTCTTAGTACAAATAAATATATTTAATGAATCTGTGTGAACTATTCAAAGCTACCACATTAAAAAAAAAAAAATTAGGATTTTCCAATAAACTTTTTTTAATAAAATTTATTTCCTAGCAAAATTTAACAATGTAAAAATGAAATGCAGGACTAGTTTTTGAGATTACTGATTATAATAAATTTTGTCTTATTTTGTTCTTGTACATTGTTGTATTTGATGAATTGCCAAACCTTTTTCAAGCACATTAATTAAACATATCATAGAACTGTATAATTTTAAGATTTTGAAAAGAAATAATTTGAATATAAATAACAGAAGTTTAATGATGTTGAGAATGCACTATCAAATACAAAAGTTATATAACTATCATAAGCTGTGTGCCTTACATTTTATATTTGAATAATGTTTATATAAATTAAATATATCTACTGTTATTAGTGCTTGATGTTAAACATTTGTTGAATTCTATGTTGAGTATAATAAACTGTAAACAAAATTTCTAAAGTAAATTAAATTCCTTGAATACTAATAAAAGACATACCTTCAATTCTGAGAGTTATATTACTTTTTTCTTTTGCAAGCATGAAACTTATTTTTTGTGTTATTTCTACAAACCATTAATAATTTGGTTACGCTTTCCTTTTTTAACACTATAGAATGTAACACACACCTTTCATTTTACGCTTAGATAAATATTATGAAAGAAAAGTTCATTAATATTTCTAGTTCACAAAATATTTTATTTTTTAAAAAAAATCAATATTAAGCCATTTCCATGAAACTTTCATAGTTTATTTCTTAGTCAAATGCAAAGATTTATTAACGTTGTAATGAAAAATCAATGTGGGATTTACTAGCAACAGACATCAATTTTAAACTGTGACTAGGACGTCACCCGAGCTGTGTGGCACCCTACTCTCCATATTTCCACATCATACAACATAAGGGCTCTGAGCCAAGACAGATTTAACTTCCATCAGCCCTTCTATATGGCAGGTGTTCAGTGTCACCGCAGGACTTCAACCCATGAGTTTGTGGTCAGGACCACTAGTCTACTGTAACCACCCCTATTACTATAAGAAAAGTGCTTTTCAATGTGCCATTTAGGACCATGGTACAGTAGAGCTCTTGATTCTTCCCATCTCTTCTGAATTTAATGGCATGGAAATATAAGATCCTAATGTTTGCATGAAATTAAGATTAAAGCAGGGTTAATTTTCTGCTCCAAGGCTGAGCAAAAACTGAATCGTGTAAATCTCTAAACTGCAAATTTTGTTCTTTGGTTAGTATAGTTATAAATTTTTAAGGGGCCGTGGGTAGCCTAGTGGTTAGAGCATTGGACTCCAGACCGGAAGGCCTGGGCTCAATGCCACGAAATGCCCGCCAAGTATATACAGAGAACGTGCTCATTAAATCAGTAGGTCTGAATGGTGTTGCCATGTATCGAGCAAAATCGCATGGTTGCCTTCACAGGGGCTCAAAGCTTAAGCTAACGACAAGTGTAAAATTCTAGCTCTTAGCCGCGATGAATTTCGTGGACCTTGATCTGAAGTTACTGTCGATCAGGTGACATAAGCAACAACAAAATAAATTTTTAAATGCTTTAGATAATGTTTGACAAAATTTTAACAATACTTCCTGGTGCTCTTTAACACCTTGGTTGTCAGCTACAAGATATTACATAGGACACCAACTGTGAATTAAGCTACTAGGTAACTCAGTTTATTTGCCATACTTGTGCAGCTATGATGAATTTTATATCATTGTAGATTTTGTAAATGTCAGGATTCCCGAGTATAAAAGCCAACAAGCATCATAGCAATCAATGTGTTAACCCTAGAACGTCCGCTGGTGTCATTTTGTCGATGCAAAATGTATAAAATAATTGCAGGACTATTGTTCATTAGGTTTTTGTTGTAAGACTTTGATAATTACATGAAATATTAAAAATAGTTCGATATAAAGGGTCATAATATATAACTAAGCAAATTACTTAATTTTGTAAAATGGAATAAAACATTCATAAACATCAGTATAATAAGCAAAATCAATTTTTGTAAGAATGCCAGTTATTCATCATTTATTCTTTTATGCATAATGTTTTGTAGATACCTCATTTGCAGTGATATTCAATTTATCTTGTACATTTTCCACGCAAGAGACACCCAGTTTCTTGCATTACTATTACACTATTTAATTTTGTATTTTACATTCAGTACTTACACAAATGCAAGAAATTAGAAAAATTGGATAATTTAAACATAATTAGCAGATAAGCAAATGCTGAGTCAGTTATACTAAAATCTTTGTCTCTTTACACATTTCTGCTGTGAACCGAATAATGCTGCATTCAAGGTCAAATGTGCGATATTGCTTCTGGAAGTTGTTTTACTAACGGTATCTACTTAGTGAATTAATCTTTTGCTGAACGACAGCTATTTATTATCAATTGCCTTGGTGTCGAAACACCAACAGACATTATAGGTATACTTAGTTGTAATTAACCAAGAACCACAACTTTTTCTTTAAATTATTTTCCATGGTGAAAGCCATGAAAAAATATTCTGCATTTTTGCCGGAATCTTGAACAAACTAAACATGCTCCGGTGTCCAATCAACACGACGGACGTTCTATTGTTAAAGGAATATGTAACGTTTATAAAGGAAATTAATTTTACTGTAACTACAATGTCCTGTTCATTTGCTGATTTAAATTACATTGATTTCCAAAAGCATTTGGGCAAGCAATTGTCTATTGGATAAGCAACATGAATGTATATTTAATGAATAGGAGTAAATTATAACTGAATTAAAGCCATAAGATGGCAATAAAACAGATACTTCTAAAATATCTTAAATTTGTATTAATCTAACATTTACAAACAGCCATTAATGGCTGTAAATGAGCATTCATTTTATAGCCATTAGTAAAATGAATGCTCAATAGATCTGTACAATTGATCACTACCTCAACTGTAAATTTTAAAAATTTTTACATGTGTGCATACTTTATTGGGTTAAATACTATTCATCATATCTACTTTTCTTCATGAAGTTATGGCTTTTAGTACTTAGAAAAAATAACACATATACAGGAATTTAACTTTTAACACTGAGACAAGTTTTTAAATACATATACTTTTCAACACTTCTGTATTAAATATTTTCAGAAACTTGAGTATATAAAACAAAAAAGCTAATTTATCAGTATCCTGTTTTTCCATTTTCTTCAAGGTTTCTATGTGTGACAATTCAATAATTAACGTACAATTTTTTTTAAAGGAGAGTAAAGTGTAATTAAAATTTATTTCATATTTAATAACTTACTATACATTTCATATAGTGTACAGAGAATATAAAATTAATTACAAATTTATTTTGTATATTTTCATTGAACACTTTTTTTAGAAATTAAAGAAAATTTAATTAATTTGAACTATACAATACATTATAAAGATATACAAGGTCAATTTTAATATAAATAAACTTGATATTAAAAACTAGTTTTGTTTAACAATTTTTAATTCATGTTTAAGGAATACACAAACCACAGTAAGGAGTAAAAAATATTTTTTAAATTTTTATTCCATAAAGGAACAATAATATACATAATTTATCCTTCATGCGATATCCTATACAAGATAACTTATTTGATTTTCCTCAGAAATAAAAATAGATTCTTTCTTCATGGCTGCCTCTTTTCTAGTGAAAAAAAGATAAAAACAAAGCTGTCAATTTGTCAAATACAAAACATAATTTGTTGCATTTTAAAAATGCCATTCTTGCATAATTAAAACATTTCATTTTTTAAATATTCAATTTTAGTTATGTAATAATAGTATAAGGAGTGTTAACAAAGTTTAAGGCAACAAAAGTTTAAAGAGTGTAGTCATCTATGTTCACCAACCCTTCCCTGCATGTTCAAAATTTTATCCGTGTGACGCAAGAAAGATAAACATGGATTTCCAAGAATAGTATGTAAAATTAAATTTTATCTGCTGAGATTTCAGGAAGGTGTTTGATTATTCTACAATGTTCTTATCGAAAATTAGTGACATCGAAGTTTTAAAATAGACAGAGAATTTATAAAGAGAAAGTCATGATGGAGATATTTTTTGATTTTCAAAATTCAATGACTTACATTTTGAAAATCTAACATTAGCTAGACTTCACATTGTTTGAGAAACTATTCACCGTAATCCTTCGAATGTGACAAAGTGAAGAATAATTTCTTCCAGACAATACACTTAAACATTACCAAAATACTTCAACATCTCACCTCTTCCCTGAATATAGCTCCATATACCATATAATTTTTATTTACTTCCATCAATAACATTTTATATCATCAGATGAGGTAAAAGATGCATTGCAAGTGAGTGTTTATTAATGTCGCATTCTAAAGCAACATGACGGTCAAGTGACGAGGACAACACCTGAGCTGGCACCTCAAGTCAACGTGAGAACATTGAGTTTCGACAATTTAACGTCCATCAGCTGCTCTACACGGCAGATCTTCAGCGGTATCAGGACTCGAACCCGCGATTCGACAAATCCCGGTTACTTCGTGACTATGACTAATAGGCTATCGCAGTCACTGCAGCAGCATTACAAGAGAAGTTACTGATGATTGTCAAAAATTGCTTTCAGATGTTGTACAATCACCGACATAGTTTATTACTGTCCATATTATGTGAAGGGGTAATATTTTCAAATGAGTTTTACGACACACCCAAGTTCTTCAACTGATGGATTCTACTTCAGACTCAACGTGACTAAGAATTATGTATTTATTAAATTATCAATCTGGGGGGATTTAAACCCGACAAAACTTGTAGTTCATATATGGTTAGAAAGTATAATTCTTTGATCAAAATACAATTTATAAGAGTATTTTTTTTTATCTCTCGAAAAATCCAGTCTAAGCAGTTTTCTAAAAAATGTTAAATAGAGTAATGCATAATTTTAAAAATATATTTCTACATAAGGCAACCTTTTCAATAACATTTTTAATTAATATCTTTTTAATTAATTGCAATATCGGAATATAAATGGTCAAAACACATGCATTGTCATCCAAACTAAACGTTTATACAAAATTTCAGCTCAGTAAAATGAAGTTATCAGATTCAAAATTGAGTTGCAAGATTCCACCCGAACAAATTACATACATTGTAAGTTAAATAAAAACTTATAAAAAAGGAAAAAAATACTTAAAAAAAATATCCTTAAGCTAAAAATTTGAAGTTTTTATATCTTTCTTAAAATAAATAGAAAGAAGTTATCAAAAAAAAATATTTATAATTTTTATTCTATTATATAAAATACATCACATTTTTCATATTTAAATTAACAGTAATATACGTCTCTAAATATTACACATTCACATACAATGAGCATATATATACACTATTGGCCACCGTAAATGCAACACCCTGAAGGAAGCACGCAAATAATATGCATTAGCAGAGGTGAGATATGCAAATGATTAGAATTTTCAGCGCAGACACACATCACGCACGCCTGTGGCCCCACCTCAAACCGCTATTTAAGGCTTGGAGATTTCGACGATTTCAAGTTCGGCAATTGTATTTTTCTTGTGGTTTTTTCAAAAAACGATCAGTAATGTCTCGTTGAAAACAGCGATCAGCTTTTGATCAAGTATCCGAGTTCGACAGAGGAAGGATAGTGGCCTACCGAGATTGTGGATTATCTTTCAGGAAAATCGGTAGTCGTGTTGCACGAAACCAAACAACTGTAATGCGGATATGTGACCGTTGGACGCCGGAGGGTACGACGGAACGACGTGGTCGATCGCATCCACCTCAGTGCACCACTTCACGTGAAGGCAGACAAATTGTGCGCATGGCAGTGACGGATCCCTCAATCACATCACGAACCATAGCACAGCACGTTGAGTCTGTAACGCATCATTCAGTGTCTGCGCGTACCAATAGACGCCGTTTACAGCAGAGTGGTCTGTCCGCAAGACGTCCATTGCTTGGTCTACCCTTGACGCAGAACCACAGACGTCTCCGCCACCAATGGTGCGATGAAAGAAGGACGTGGGCGGCAGAATGGAATGAAGTTGGCTTTACTGACGAGTCACTCATTTGTCTGCAACACCGCGATGGTCGGATTAGAGTCTGGAGACACCGTGGAGAAAAGATGCTGAACAACTGCGTTATGCACCGCCACACTGGTCCTGCACCGGGTATTATGGTATGAGGCAGTATTGGACATCACTTTCGCACTCCTCTAGTACGCATTGCCGGTACTTTAAACAGCCAGCGCCACATATCCGAGGTGTTGGAGCCAGTTGTCCTTCCTTACCTTCAGGGCTTGGCCACAGCCATATTTCAACAGGATAATGCGCGACCACACGCGGCACGCATTGTCCAAAGGTTCTTCGTCAATCACCAGATTGAATTGCTTCCCTGGCCGGCTCGCTCGATCTTTCACCGATAGAAAACATGTGCTCTATGGTTGCCCAACGATTGACCCAGATTACACCCCCAGCTTCCACACCAGATCAACTTTGGCAACGTGTGGAAGCAAGCTGCTTGGTCTGCTGTACCCCAAGAACACATCCAAAGTCTCTTTGAATCAATGCCGAGGCGTGTGGCAGCGGTGATCAACAATGGCGGCTATTCTGGCTACTGATTCTGGCAGGAACCACACTTCACAGAAGTCTACAAATTTAATCATTAAATTTTGTTGTGCTATCTCTTGTCTTTCTTGGTGTTGCATTTCCGGTGGCCAGGAGTGTATATATCTCCAAGATAATATTGAAAGATAATAATGAAATCTGCGTAACCAAATAAAGAGAAGCATGAAAATTTTTACTAGCACATTTAATTTTTGCTTTAACTCACACTTTTTACTAATTAATTTTCAGCACGAAATTATATTTTGTAGATCTATTTTAATGGAAGAAATCAATGTATTTCGTTTTACTGAAAATACATAATTTGAATCAAATATATATTTTATAAAGTTTTTAGAACTTACTGATACAAATACAAGTAGGACAACGATGGCCTTTCGGAATTCCTATTCGACAAGACGAGTTTTCACAAAGAGGTGAAGGGCAACCTGGTACTGTAAATGTTCACTTTGTATTAATTAAAATAATAAATACTAAACACATTGCATTGGAATATATTATTAAACGTTAGATCATTTACATAATTCACATATAGAGAGACTAATTTTGAGGTTAATGAAACATTCTCATAAATAAATTATTTTCCAAATACGAATTTGAAGAAATATATGTCGGCTCGGTGACTTAGAAGTAGCGCGCCCGCCTTGTAAGCCCAAAGTTATGGGTTCGATCCCGGATGGGGTCGGTAGATTTTCTGGATGCAAAGTTGTAGGAATTCATGTCATATGATTATGTGGCATGTAAAAGATCCCTTGAGTATCAATTCGGCTCTGCAACTCTCGGTGGAATTAAATCACGGCAATATTTAGCATCCGACGAGAGCTTGAATTGAATAAATTCAAGCGTCGAAATTTGGTAGCAGGAGCCGCCTCTGTAGGGGACTTGTCGTGTCTGCAAAGGCTTAGTTGCCAAAACGCAGCCCATTTGAAGGAAGATGTAGTGTCTTATGACAAGCCTATTACGAATCTGTCGAGAATCTCATTTTGGTTATCAAGAATAAATGCAAGCATTCACGTATTTACTAACATGTATATACATAATTCAGTCCATCGAAATAAAAAAAAAGGGTCTACTGCAAAAATTTCAATGCAATCGAGTGGAAATTTTTTAAATAATTCCATGTAAAGTATCAAATTCTTATTTTTGTTGTTATTTAATAAAGCATGCAACTTTAAATTTTTCTTTAGCATTCCATAATTTAGAATAAACCTACATATATTTACTTCTACTCCACCCAAAAGTATTAAGACTCAAATAATATAAATGAAAGAACTTTATTACGTACTAGAAGTTAACCACGCGCTTCGCTGAGTATGACAAATATTTATCGCAATAATTATATTTTTTAAAGTCAAAGCGAAGCTTTTAATTGTATTCAAAATAGTTATAATTGTCTTTAACGACCTCATTTCCACAAATCCCATTCTTCGCAGATCTCTACACCACATTAGAAACAAGCTTGGTAAATTTCAATTCTGTAGGGGTAATAGTTCAAAAACAGGAATTTTTACCGATAACATTCCCGTTGTGAACAGATTTCCGCTAAACCCGTTTTTAAACGTCGCCAAATCAAAAGATGCTACCAAATATAATATTCATTCATTAAACATGAGCGGGAACGCTTTTCCATTATTGGCTGCATAGTACAGATTTGGCAACTTCACACGTGCAAACTCTTGTTAATAATAATAAAAATAATTAAAAATAAATTTGAAAATTTGCTTACGACTCTTTTTGGAATATCTTTGCAAATTGATTTGGATCGATACGATCAACAGAGTGGATTTATTTTCGTCCCAAATAAATATACAAACATTCAAATTTATATATGGGATATACCGGTGGTTTCGGTCGGTAGGCAACATTTCCCCAAACACTCATTAATTCACTTATCTGCGCCAAGCACTCATTAATTCACTTATCTCGCCAAGTGTAGTATGTAAATAACTGCAACAAGTATATGGGTGAAATTGTCAAATCGGCCACTGGTTCGCCAAATTTTGAAAAATTGCTAATTTGGCGCGTTTTTGCGTGTTGTGTTTTGGAGTAGCAACCCTACCATAACACCGATCCGACTTCTCCCTCACTTACAAAAATCAAAAGGGTTACCAGATTTAGCGCACTTATCGATTTGGCGAGAAAACACTTGGCGATAAGAGGCCGATTCGACAATTAATGTGGATGTTAAGTACAGAGGGTAAAAACATAAGTATTAACTGACAGGAAGGGAGACGAAAACAAAGCAAAATCCTCAGGACATTTCAGGGTCGCATCACTCGCGCCAAAGACAGTAAACGTTGGATACCACTATAACCAGAGCTGAATTTATACGCAATGCCAACACACATTTGTACACAGTGAGCCAAATTTTAAACTGCAACATTTTTTTTTTCAGGGTAACATTTGAGGTATGTTAACTAAATTAGAACATCAACTCTGTTAAATGCTTAAAATTTTCAAAGAAAAAAAAATTCAAATGCCGAAAATAGGCCGACACAACTCAAAAATTAGAAATTTATTAAACACAAATTTTTCTTAAAAGTAATAAAAGGGGTATTTCAAATAAAGAAAATGGACATTTGGTGCCTTCGCGACCAATAATCACTTCGTCATTTATTTGCATCAATTACTTGCACCGATCGGCTAATTTTAGAGGGGTTCACGATGGAGACGGCAATTTTTATTTTGTCATCGGGTACAAAAAATATAAATCCTCCCTGATTATCACATTTAATAACATAAGAATTGTGATACACAAATACACTCATTTTGAAATTGGATTAAATTTAAAAATTGAACCAAATTGTAATTTGAATTGCTCTGCTAGTATAAAATGGTAATTTTGAAACTTTATAGAAAGAAAATTGATTTTTTAAAACAAATGCACATGACAAAACATCTATATCAATTTTGAAAAAAGAAAAGACATCAATTTGAACAACACTGAAAGATTTTATACCAATTATAATACTTTAAAAATTACCTTCTTGGACCCATATAACATTATTAAATTCCGATTCATCTAATTCCATCATATTATCTAATTGCGTGGAAGGTTCCCTGGAGCCAAATACTTTTAGTTCATCAAAATTCTCGCTACTTTCTTCTGAAAATTCGCGTTCAATTTCAGAACTTTCACTTGTATCTAGATCATCACTTTGTTGAAGGACAGTCCATTGTTGCTGAGGTCGATTTGATTCTGAAATACACGTTTAAATCAGTAATTAAGAGTTCATTTTTTCTCTCAATGTATATTTTTTCCAATATCATTTAATCTACAGGGTGAGTATAAATGCTGGACCCGATCAAGAAAAAAATCATATTACCAAAACTACTGCACATATTGCAATAAGTAATACATGAATGTAAAGAAATATGCAAAAGTTTTATTTATTGGTTACTAATGTTCGAAGTGTAACCCTCTAATTACACGACATACGTCTGTGGCGGTGGTGTCTATATAACCCAGTAACTGCCTCCGGACTGAAGTGATCATTTTGGTTCAGTGGTAAGTAATGTGCATACGGAACGGAAGGTAACGAGATCGAATTTTCCTGCACGTCCAGTCTGTAATCTAGTTCATTCCATACATTTTGTAGCATCACTATCAATGGTTCGTTATGCTACACAAATGCTTACTTGTAGTCCTCTGTTATTTGTTGTTTCAATTGCAAATGATACGGCTTGAAATTTGATTTTTTTCGTAAAATTTTCCATACAGTTTTTTGCGACATATGAAATTTACCGGCGGTAACTCTCGTATACTTCCGTGGACAATGAACAAAATTCTGCCTCCCCCTGCCCACTGCTTTTTCCGAGAAGCTCGGCCTGCCGCTTTTTTTCTTTTACACAAGCTACTTGTTTTTTAAATTGATAATACCATCACAGAATGCTCTTGTTGGTTGTTTCTTCTTTTCCGTAGCGATTTCTAAATGCAAATTGCACCGAAATAATTGAGGGGAAAAAACGTGCCTACTCTAATACGCAAAAACTTTTCTCTGTTATTGCCTCCATGTTTGGATTTTAATTATAGCGATCTTGAATGTGTTATTGATTAATGGCCGAAAAAAAACTCGGTATATTTCTCTTTCCATTCATATATCACTTTTTGTACTATATGCAGTTGGTTCGAAAATTATTTCTTAGAATCGGGTGCATCATTTGTACTCATCCAGAATATGTACTTAAATGGAAAAAGAGTAAGTCTTGGTAAATAAATTTATCTTATCAGACATTATTTAAAAATTGAATACAAGTGAAAAAATTGCAAATCTTTATTTAAAAAAAAAATAGCATAAGTAATCTTTGCTTTTTGATTTAAAAATATTTAGTTAACACTATACTTTTCACCTTAAGAAGTTTTTATAAAGGCTACAATACACTTATTTTCTTAAATTGCAATGATCACAATAAGCGTAGTAATTTTTCATTAAGTACGGCAAGTACAAGGAATACTATATTTAATGCATTGATCAGAATAATTTCACTATTTTCTTTAAAATTGTTCAATACAATTACATTTGTTTTATGATTTCATATGTATATAGAAAATTCTACTATAAAAAAAAGGTATCAATATAAATGAAGTACAGTCGAATCTCCATATAACGACCACTATTTTGTGAACATTTTCCTGCATCGGAGAGCATTTTACTACTTTCTTCGTAAAATAACCTAAAAAGAGCGAAGTCAATTTTGTATTTAATGAACTTTTTCCTCTCGTTATTCGTTTTTGTTTCTCCCTTTTTCAAAATATTTCAGGATATTTTTCATATTCTCTCTTTTAGCAGATTTTTTGGTGATCAATGGACTGAAACTGGTTTCACCAGGTGCCTAACTCACCTAGAGCAATGAAATTGCCGTAATGTTTCAAATAATAAACTTAAATAAAATTAATAGATTTTATCAGCAATTAAAGTTAAGGATGCATGTGGTGGTGTATGCAAAAAAATTACTGGTTATAAAGTAACGTAAGTTTAAAATTACTTGTAGGCTTAAAATTAGAAAATGTCGTTAAAAAATTCATTAATTTTAGAATAAAATTATTTTTTTAAAATTGAAAACACATTATACTCCTGGACAGTGTTTTTCAATTCCTACTATTAGCTCACGCTCTCTATATATTTATTCATACATACAGGGTGCGGCAAAAAAACTCAGACAAATTTCTTGCCTCCTAGAATAATTAACGAATTTCCTTTTAATTGGTGTTTTCATGTTTCTTTATCCACCACTTTAATAATATTTTTTTAATACATTTCTTAGTTTGTACTTTGATTTATGTGTTTTTGATAATGTCAAGCAAAAGGTCTGCTATTTTAGAGTTGTTTCAGCAAGGGAAACGAAAGTGTGAAGTCGTTCATTTGCTTATTGTACCTTGGCAAACAGTGTTTGATGCAATTTGCCATTTCAAAGAACTTGGCAATAATGGTCAACGTCCAGGAAGTGGGCGAAAACGCACTATAGACTTTTCAATGAATCGTAAGACCATCGAAAAGCGAGTCCAGGGTTTCCATGAGACAGATTGCTTGTGACATGCGAATAAGTGACAGTTCGGTGAGGCGAATAGCAAAAACGGAGCTTGACCTGAAACCTTACAAGTTGCGAAAAGTTCAGCTTCTCACTGAAAAAAAAACCTCGTACGGCTCCGAAAATGCCGAAAACTTTTGAGACGGGCCCCAAGTCAGCGCTGGGAGAGATTCCTTTTCACTGATGAGAAGCTCATTACGGTTCAACAAGTTCATAATTCCCAAAACGATAGAATCTGGTCTGTGGACTCTCCAAGCACTTCGGCAATTGTTGAACATTGCCAATATCCAAAGTCAGTCATGGTCTGGGGCGGAATTTGCGCAAGTGGCAAAACACATTTGGTTTTTGTGGAAGAGGGCAATAAATTCAATCAAAAAGTGTACCAGAGGGACATTTTTGAAACTGTTGTACCTCCGTGGCCTCAAAAGCCTTTTGGAAATGCAAATTGGACGTTTCAACAAGACTCTGCACTAGCTCACAAGGCCAAAAAGACACAGGAGTGGTGTAAGGTGAATTTTCCAGACATAATATCATCTGAAGAATGGCCACCCTACTCGCAGGATATCAATCCCATGAATTACAGTGTATGGTCCATTATAAAGTAAAAGGCCTGCACTAAACTGCACAAAACTTTGGACTCTCTAAAGCAATCACTTCTACTGGAATGGGACAGATTAAAGGTAAAAGATTTAAGGACCTTTGCTGAAAATTTCTGTATACATTTGCGCCTCTGCATTACTGCAAACGGCGGTCACTTTGAAACGAATTATATTTATTTATTAGTATGAGTGTACTCTTATTGTTATTTGTTATAATTTGTTAATTTATTAATTTTTTATAAAGTTATATAAAAAATTGTTTGTCCGGGTTTTTTTGCCGCACCCTGTATATATATATTTATCTTGTTCAAATTTTCAACCCTTAGTAAAATTTTTTCTATTCATCCAATCAAGTTCAAATAATTTTTTTGAAACTTGTAGATGACACTTGATGTTAATAGTTTCTTCAAATACTAATTCATTAATTAACGGTTAATTAAATTTTATCAATTACTGGTTTTCGACGCCTAGATTTATCTCCATTGTGGTAACAATGCAACTGTTAAAACAATGACAAAAGTTGACATCGAAAACCGGTTTTTTAGCCAAACTAGCCAAATAGGGTGTACATTGTTACAATACAGACAAATCATGCTCTTTTTTCAATTCCTGCTATTAGTTCACTCTCTCCCTATGTATATCGTTCAAATTTTTAATCGTTAATAAAATACTTTCTATTCATCATTCAAAGTAGGAATTGACTAAAAATTTTTTTTATATATTACTTGTTTCCCCTTGCAGATTTTTTTTTGTTGGGTAAGATATATAAAATAAATAGATATTAATTAACAAAACGAATAAATAAATACTTTTTTCAATAATATATATAGAGCTTAGGATTTTAAAATCTCTTATGTGGGTTCTAAAGCATATTGAAAGATTAATCGCTATCCAACGAATTTCTCACATAACAAATTTTTTTACGGGATTTAGCGACTTCGTTAGAAAGAGGTCCGACTGTACTATAATCTGCAAGAAGGACTTAAATTTAAAAGAGGGAAGAAAAAATATGCCATTTATTATAATGATGTCCCTTTAAATTTGCTTTTATATAAAGTTTTCCTTTTTTTTAACTAAAAAATATTACCTCCTTGCGAATCCGCAGATCGCTTGCGACGAATTTCAGTAGGAGTGAGATGATTGTTGACTTCGTCTACACTTACATTTCCTTCAGATTGATTCTGCATGAAATATTCTGTATCTTCAGGAAATGTATTTTCATTTGTCTGCAATTCTTTATTATTTAGAATTAATAAAATACAGTAATCCAAGTACAGAAATACTTTGTTATTCAAAATGTACAATGGAAATATTTTGGTAACACAATTTTGAATTAGAATGTGAACTAACCAGAATAATAAAAAAATTCTACAACTAAAATATGCACAATCTATTAATGAATGAAAAATGTATAGAACTTTTGCAAAACTGAAAAACTACACTTATAAATTGTATTTATGAAGACTAAATGAATCCAATTCTTCAATGTCAAAGATTACTAACTAATAGTCAGTTTGTCGGTGGATTTTCATGATGCAGAAAATCGACAAAGTCTGTGTGGTACGATTATGAGGCATGTTAAAGAACTTTAGAGGGCCTGTTTGGCTTGGGGGCTTTCGGCAAAATTAAGTTCCTTGTTCCATTTCGAATCGTCAGAGCTCAAGTGCTTCCCCCTGGGAAGGAAACTGGGCATCAAAATTACAATGCAGTGATTGGTATTCCATCTATATGGGGTCGCACTAAAAGGTGGTACCAGCTCACGGGAATGTACTTGGTCTGCAATGGTAAATACCAATCCCCAGCCTCGTTGAGGGGGGGGGGAATGCTTTTTGTAGGCCTTTTTTTATAATTAAATAAAGCCGCCCAAAGAGCTGGTGTTTACTGGAGTGGAATCCTCCCAGGAGACCGATGTACATTGCTCTGAACTCTTACTTGGTGAGCTCGGTCGTTGGGGGAGAAGGGGAATACTTACTCTTCTTTCTATAAACTTCTGCTATAAAAACGAGTATAACTTAATGTTACATTGCACAAAAATCACAGCAACCTTTCTTTTATCAGAATTAATAAATATAACATTTAAATTTGTTTTTAATGTTGGTATCAAATAATTATTTTGTAGAATATAACTATGTTTAGAATGTAAATTCACTGTTGTAGAATGCCAACTGTTCACAGAACTTATTCTCCTGCAAACATATGTATACGTTGAGAAAAAGAGTTAATATTTAGCTTATAATTTATAATATCAGATGTAACAATATGAAATATAGGAACTAGGGGAGAGGGTTTTTCCACTTTCTGAGGAGGGAAAAGAAAAAAATGCGAGTTCGAATGAAAGATGGTAATGAAAAAAAAATTGGTGAAAATGAGAATGTTGATTTGGTACATTAAACGTATACAAGTTCAACAGTTTATATACATTATGTTATATAAGCATTCCCCCATTTTGACATATGTCATAATATCCTTTCTCCTATTTGCCATCGAAAATTTCCTCGTGTAGTGCGACGTTTCTAAATAACACAATTCTACAAAAAGAGAAATTCTGCTGCAAGGGACATTTTTGCTTAATTACTTTTTAAAGTGCTCTGAATCTAAAAATAACCTCCATTCCACCTAACCCCCTTCCATCATGCACAGCGTTTTTTTTTAAACATAAGAGGTTTGCTAAAAACATACAATAACTTTTTTTAAAAAAATCATTATTTTATTATTAATAATTATAGATGTCTTTTTTTGTTTAAATGCGCAATTTTATGACCACTATTTTTTCTAGTGAAACCTTTTTCTTCTCTTGGATGCTTTGAATTTGATTAGGATCCTAAGCCCAAAAAGTAATTATGATATTTTTTTCTGGCTAAAGGGGTTGGATACTTTTTTTTAACAGACCTCGTATAAAGGATTAAAACCATTTTCATACATTATCATTCACTTCTGAGCTATAGTCCAAATTTCAAATCTCTAGATTATCGGGAAATTAGTTTAAAACCAATTACAAAATTCTACCCGCTCAGACATACGAGAAAGCGAGTTAATAAAAACATGGTAACATGAAAGCCCCTCTTTGACCCCAGAGTCATGAAATTAAATACGTAGCCGCAACTCGACTCGTGCTATCGACAGGTTGTCGTTTTTCGTGTAAGTTCCTGAGTTACGGGGCCTGGGTTTGAAACTAGAGCTTTTTTTTTAATACATTTTCATGCATTGTCATCTACTTTTGAGTTATGGTTCAAATTTCAAGTCTCTAGCTCAACGGGAAGTTAGTTTAAAATCAATTACAAAATTCCACCCGGACAGACATAGAAGCCTCTTCGGGGGTCCATGTTCGAAACTATAACTTCTTTTTTCATATTTTCATGCATTGCCATCCACTTCTGAGTTATGGTCCGAATTTCAAGTCTCTAGCTCATCGGGAAGTTAATTTAAAATCAATTACAAAATTCCACCCGGACAGATAAGAAAGCGAGTTAATAAAAACATGGTAAAAACAGTACAATGTCTTTATATATAAATATTAGAGTCTTAAACAATATATGTAATTATATAATTACCTCGAATAAAATATTTGAATGATATAATTACCTGTTTCGAGATTCAACATTCTAGGTTGTATACCTTCGTTTTCAGTTTTTTCTCTAGCAAGTTCTTCAATAAATGTGCTTGATAATGGTTCTTTTCCATCTGTATCGTTTGTTGTATGTTGCAATAGAATTTCCTCAATCATATTCTGTGTTTCGTTATTATTTTTACTATGTTCATGCTCTTGAATTCGTTCTATTGGTTCAAAATCATTCTTCTCTCGTGATACTACAAGGTAAATTAATTTTATATTAGAAAAATGGAAAAAGATGTGAAACACCGTAAGCAAAATAAATTTTAGACCCGATAATTCAATAACATTTAGCATTTTGAGGAATATTCAAAATATTCTAACCTGAATGGGGAAAAAATTCATTTCAAGGGAAAATTACTTATACAAATTTTTATTTAAAAGTGCACCCTTGAATAAAATGTGAATGGTTAGCTATAAATATACAGAGATTAGGTTAAATCTATTAAACTTATTTCAGCACTAGTGTTTTTATACTATTTTGCAAACTTTTAGCAATGGGGAAAGGTGGAAAGGTTAAATTTATCACGTAAATATAACAAGGACACAGATTCACAAGTCATATAAAACTTGGTAAAAAAAAGGACATTCTCTATGTTATTATAGGAGGACTTCCCCAACTTCTGATGGGGAAAAAAACGAGTAAAAGAATTTAGTACTAAAAATTATTACTAACATGCTTTACTTTTCGTTATACTTGCCAGTAAGATTCAATCATTTCTTATGTCGGTAAATGAGCTTTTAGCTGCCCACTTTGAAGAGTGTTTATGTCAGTGGTGTGATATAGAGTTAGACGTTACTTTGGAGACTCCTCATTGATTTCGATGCTTTGATCTTGTCTGTTCTTCAGGTCAGGAGTGACTACTCTAAAGCAACGCGAAAGCCTCTTGATTTTGAGCCACTGTTAAGAGACGAGGAAGACACTTGAGGTGGCACTTCCCCACACAACGTTAGCCACGGCAGATTAAACGTGCATCAGTCCCCTCTATATGATGGGTTTTCAGTGACATCGAACTCGAACCCGTGACTCGCCAACGACGACTACTAGTTCATTTTTGTTGCTAATTCCACCTGTCTGAAGGTGTCATATTGAGACATACGAAATTTATCGCGGTAAAGGGCTAGATGTACGTCTGTCGTTAGCCGTAGCTTTGATCAGGCGACAGTATGATTTGGATGAGTTCCATCCTAATTTTGAGGAGAACATCCTGGAAGTGTGTGGTCTGGGGCCTCCCACTACTCTTCCCCTTCCACCAACCTCACAAGAGGACTTGTAGTTCGACGGCTGTTTAGAGTACCCCATGCCGCAAAGGCCCTATACATTTACAAACATCCGTGCCTTATCCGGGATTCAAACCCAGGCCCTATGGCACAGCAATTAGCGTCACCAATCACTATACCAGATGGCGGCCGGGGCCCTAACCATTAGGTTACTGCCACCACTTTTCAGAGAAAATATGAAAATCACTTGAATCTTTATAACAGGTAATCTAAAATGTCTCAAAAGATGTATTGAATATTGAGATTATGGAACCAGATACGACAAACAATGTCTATTGTTAAACATTACGACGTATGTGATGAACAATTCAAAACAAAGAGGAACGCTGACTTTTGGAGTTATCCTCATTTATGACAAAGCTCATCCTCCCAGTAATGCTGTATCCCAACTGCTTCTGGAGTAGTTCACATGGACCGTATTTGATCAACTGGCGTTTAGCCCCAATTTAACGCCGGGTGTTTTCATGTCTTCCACGAGCTGAAGAGCGGACTAGGAGGCCAAAGATTGCAGACCAATGAGGAGCTTTAAAACAACGTTCGGATCCATCTCACATCACTGACGACAACATTCTTCCAAGAGCCCATCGAAAAGTTTCTCCACACATGACAAAAACCTGAATTCCCATAAGTCGAGAAGTAATCTTATTTGTACGTAGAAATAGAAGATATTTGTAACAAATTTATTTTTCTTCCTTTTACTCTTGTCTTTTTTTATGGTTCATTAGAAATTTTTAAAAAGTCTTTCATATTTTACATGATTTTATGTGAAGGAGATTCGATCTCGAAACCTTCCAATCTATAAGTACATAACTTACCACTGGACTGTATAGATATGGCTTATATAGATATATAGATACCACCGATATATAGATATATAGACTGTATAGACTGGCTTATATAGATACCACCGCCATACATGTAATAAGTGCAATCTCTCAATACACCCAATTCTATCTTCACTTGAACTTCTTTTACACGATTTTGATTTAACACAAATTAGAAAAAAAAAACCTCTTTCACAACACGACTTAATTTCATTTAACAGGATCGACTCACAAATTCTACGAAAAAAAATTTGCTTTACTTTTACTTGTATAGCTGAGACATTGGAGATGAGGAATATAATGCTATTTTTCTATTTGAGATAATTCTCTGAATTTTATAAAATCGATTTGGAACCATATCTGAATATCAAGATATCCAGCTCACGATACCAAACACAAAGGTTAAGGAAACGTGAAATGATAAATCTAAAAGCAATACTTAAATTGAAGGTATTAAAAAGACATTCGAATCTCCAGCTGATCATATAACAAACGGCTTGGACAGACCTGCTGCCAGTGGCGGACAAATGGGCGGAGTTAAGGTGTTGAAAACCCTCCCATAGACCAACAGATTTTTATTCTTCAGCAGAAAGCTTACGTCACAACAATTTCGTCTACGTTCTTTAAATATTTAGCCCTTCGCATGAAAATTGTCAGTGTACGTCACTGCCAGCTGCATTATTAACATTACTCTCCGAAGATAGAAAGCACACGTTCAAAGGAACGAAGACTTTTAATAATGCTATAAGGCGAAAATTAATGAAAACTGTCCATCAGTTGATCCGTTTAAGTATGACACTAAACTTTTGCCAAAAAAGCAAACTCATCGAAAAATACACCATGGCAATAAAAAGAACCTTTTTAAAATACTTGGTATTTTACCAACCATTTTAAAATACGTGGTATTTTACCAATCTTTTTAAAATACGTGGTATTTTACCAATCTTTTTAAAATACGTGGTATTTTACCAATCTTTTTAAAATACGTGGTATTTTACCAATCTTTTTAAAATACGTGGTATTTTCTTCATAGATTCCCAAGCTGCAATTTTAGCCTTAAGCAGTAATACACCAACTGACTGCCTTAGCGCAATTCAGTGCCGAACTAAAATTGCGGAGATAAACTCATATGGCTGGACTGTGGCCTTACAATGGGTCCTAAGTCAAGTTGGGATCTCCGGCAATGAGAGAGCCGACCAAAAGGCCAAGCAGGGAGCCAAGTCGTCTCAACCGGAAATCCCCTTGACTTTCAGAAGAGCAAAGAGCCACATTTCCACATTCATTGACAAACATATTACCGTGACTCAAAAAAACAAGAGCTTTGGAAAGCCATGGGGAATTCTGGCCACTGTGGGTCCAACCCCGAGACACCTGGAGAAAGACGAGGCTGTTGCCCGCTTTCGCCTAACCATCAAACATGACTTTTTGGGAGTATACCTCCACTGGCTTGGCCTAGCTGCTGACGAGGCCTGCCCACTCTACGGCCATGCCAGAATAGATGGTGACCACATGCTCCAATGCACTGGACTCGATTAATACCCGATTGACGAACTTTTTAGTCGGTACTGGGAGGCTCGGCGTTAAATGGTCAAGTAGCCAAGCATGGGCGTTTGATAAATAAAATACGTGGGCATGGAAATAAAAAAAAATTATGTTTTATGATTTTTTAGGGCTGGAACCAATTTTCTCTTTTCCTAATAAAGTAATATTTATTTCTACACGTATTTTTTCGGCAACGCATCTATCACGTAAAAAAAAGAATTAGGCATATTTAGTTATATTTTTAGCTAAACAAATGGAAAAAGATTAACGTATTTCTAGAAGAAAATAGATCTTAAATCTAAATCTTACAAGAAAAAAACTATTAGCCTGAAGCTTAGAATAGAAAGTATTTTACTTAATAATACAAAAAACAATAACTATACAATACATGAGAGAATTTAGAATTTCAACTATAAACGAAAAAAAAAATAATTACGCAAAAGTAAATGAAACTTCAAATAAAATTACTTTACAATACAAGATTAAGAAAAGTGATGTAATATTTTATTAAAATTTTTTATTTTTAAATAAAAACTAATAAAGAGAAAAAGCTTTACAAATTAAATCAACATTAATAATATTTTCAAACAAATAATTTTATGTAAAAAAATTAATTTTGTTAGAAATAATGTATTTTTTAATAAAACAAAATAAAGCAGTAATATAAAAGAATGGTGAAAGAACACACAAACCTTCTACACAAATGCAAGTGGGACATTGATGACCAGGAAGAACACCAATCTGGCAGGAATTATCTTCACATAATGGAGTTGGGCAAACAACTGAAAAAAAAATTTTTTTAGTCTTAAAAATCTTTTTTAAAAGTTTATGAACAATGAGTCTTAATATTTTATGTATACTGCACATTTATTAGAACTTACATACTGTGGATTTGTACACATTTTATTTGCTTGTATACATAAAAAAATATTTTTCCGTTTCTACCCGTTGAATTTTGAGCAAATGTACAATATTTTTGTAATATTTTTTAATCCGTATAACTGGCAAAACATTTTGTGTGATAACATAACGATTTGTTATTTACACAGAGTACAACTGATTACAGACACGTATTTTACAAATTTTAATAGTTGAAAAGATTCATTAACCCTTTATAGGGCCATTTTTCTAGTGGCGTTATGTTCAAAAATTTTGGGATTTAGATTGATAACTTATCACCTAAAATTAATTTGATTTTTTAAGAACATTTTTTTAGTGGGAAGTATGTTCCTAACCGCCTACAGAGAACTATTCAAAGGTAAGAGCATCTCATGTTTTGCATTTCTTTTTATACATCGCATTACATGATATTTATAAACATAGTTTGTAAATACTAAAATCTACAAATGAAAATAAAAATAAGATATTTTGTAATCAAAAATTTAATTTATACGGCAGTAATCTATTTGTCACTGACCTTGTACGCCCAAGGTTGCGGGTTCGAACCCGGCTCAAGTCAGCTGGATTTTCATAATATAGAAAATCTACAGAGGCCATGTCGTAAGATTATGCAGCATGTAAAAGATCCTGGAGTTCTTGTTTGACTTGGGTGCTCTCGGCAAAATTAAAATCCTAAATACGGTTTCGCATTGACATAGCTCAGGTGCCTCCCTCTGGGGCGGAACCTAAGAGTCAAAATTACCTGTGGTGATTGGTATCCCCCTGTATGGTGCCGCACTAAAAAGAGATACCAACTCCCTGGGAATGCACTAGGTCTGCAATGGTAAAACACCAACCCACGCAGCCCCATTAGAAATAAAAACTTTTTACGAAATTTCAGTAAGGGGGTGGGACCAACATATAGTGGGACATTGCAAACTCTACAAACTATCTTGTTCTTTTTTCATGTGTTATAGTAAAGCACAAACGGTAACATGTTTTTTTTTTGTTGTAAAATTGGCATATGCTTACCAACTTAAGTCAATAGTAAATCATCTGAACAGTTTTCTTGCTGCTCAGGAAACTTATATGTCGTCCTTTGCATTTATGACTTGATACTCATGAAATCAGTTGTAGTGTTAGTTGAAGTGCAAGCCAAGCAGTACACATCATAAGTGGAATCAGGGACGTCTTAAGACTTTTGAGGCCCTGGACCCCTGTGCAAAAGTACGCACTACCTGAGATTTGTAAAAGTAAAATAGTATCTAGCAGGATGGGTGGAATTTTCCAGGGTACGGGCTACAATTCTAATGTTTTTAAGGTGTTGTAGTCCACCCAGTGGCTTAGGTGTGGCCGTTCTGTATTAAAATTGTATGTATTCTTTTCTTAACACTTATTTTCGACATTATACTTCTCTTTTAAAATATCCCAGAATACTATTTTTACTATAAAACCACAAGTGCCAAGTTAAATGTTGAACAACTATGAGCCACTGCTAGACATAGGAGCGTGGACGTTTTTAATGCGGAGAGCAAACAGACTTGAACCGATGAGTCAAACCGATTGCGAACCCTTACATTTGTTCGTTGCCGAGTCACACACCATCGTGGGACATGGCATCAACACGAGAAACCTACCCTCGTGGAAACGCCGGGGTGTGGGATGATGTCTCAATAGCCAATCCCGTTCTATCGCGGGAAGAGGGATCCTCAACATTTATTCTTCCCGTTAGTTAGGGTGCGCGGAAAAATTCATTTCTACGGCTGGCATTGCAGTGATCTTTTTTTTTAAATCTCTACAACTTCGTTCGCTTTCATTGAAGGCACATGTGTCGTCTGCAGATTTATTGAATCATTTGCTTAAGTAAACACAGTCGCTTTGATTGGTAAAAGCCGATTCTACAGCCTAGGTGGCGGCATCGGTGTTCCATAAATGTTTCTTTCATTATGCGCGTTTAAGGTCTTAGTAAAGGCGGTCACCCCCAAATGCCATGGTAGTCCACACGTCGATCGCGATCGACTTAATGCCCATCTCTGGTATATAGCATGCATTGCCATACACTCGTTTGAATGGTAATTTGAAACAAGCAAATGTGCACGATTCACAATCTAACAAACCTAGCCCCAAATCAACACGACCGATGGCAGCATTTTGACTAAATGAGTTGAACCATTGTTTATGGTATTAGGCCTAAGCCTTGACATGGACAACGGTCATCACATAATAATACAGTCTTACCAGTTTTCCCAGTTGGCATGCAGTTTGAAAATCCCTGTTTTTCGGAGAATATGTATGGGAATAATATTTGACCATTAAAATTACTCATCGTTATCTTAAGGTAGTGACGAGAACGAAACTAGGTCTCCCGAGGGCGAGGCACTGGGGCTGGGCCATGCCTTAAGACGTCTCTAGGTGGAATATAGTTTCTCATCGACATTTAAAAATAATTAAGTTGGTGGAAAATACATTTACCCTTGAAATATGAAGGGTTAAATTGTTTATATATAAGGGTTGAATTGCTTAGAATAATAGAATATTTGAGAAATCTGGAACTTTTGCTTCAGAGAAAGCTTAAAAATATGAGATATTTTTCAAAGTTGAATTGAGTGTAGTTAATAAATACTATTTACCGATGTAAGAAAATGCCATGAAAGTTTTATAGAGACCAATTATATCTTAAATTCTAAGAATGCAATCAAAGTTAAATGAACCTGCTTTACAAACATACGCAATTCATCTATTTTAACAGCTAAAATTTAACTTTATTCGAAAACAAAAGCATTTTTTTTCGCACAAACAGTTTTAAAAAAGCTTAAAAAGTATAAGAAATTACATACGTTCTTCAGATGTAGAGTTCTCTCTTTCTGTATTATCACTCTCCGAGTTATCAGCTAAGAGACAATCGTAATCTGGGCAGCATTTATCAGCCACATAAAATGCATCACAGTTTTCAACATTTGGTGGAGGACGACAAGACTGATGAATGCAGGTGAAATCTGGGGGTACTTGACAAGTGCATTTAACGCATGGATTGTCCATTGAGATTTCTGCCCCAATTTCATAATTGCTTTCTCCAAAAATACAAAAATCACCTATAAAAAGAAATTGCTCAGTTTCGTTTCCTTATGCATGTTAATCACAAGGAAAATAGGGAAAAAATCCTTTTATCCATTAAAATTACTAAGGGGATCGTTATTTAGTTATTTTACATAAATCACTACACTTTTAAAAGATATTTCCGATATAAAAATTCAAAACTACACCTAAATATTGAAGTTTGAATACTAATAAACACAATTTTTCCAATTCCTACTATTATAGTTCACACTCTCCCTACATTATATATATATATATATATATATATATTTATGGTTGGCTAGCCACAAAACTTTGTTTAAACCTATAATTCTGGTTTCTAATGCCAGGAGTTTGCTATAGTACTACTGTGGCTAGTACTTTCACTATATTGACTAGTTATCTTAGGTTTATAACTATTTTGTGTATATTTATGAATTATATATATGTATCTTGTTCAAATCTTCAATCCTTAATAAAATACTTTTTATTCATCCACTCAAGTTAAAACTAATTTTTTAAACTTGTAGTGGATGATGTTAATACAGTTTTTTTCAAATATTAACTCATCAGTTTAATTAAGTTAATGAATAAATAGTAACAAGCAAAGATAATAGCCCCACACCATATATAAAAAGGAAACTCGCTATTTGCGTTCCTGTAGTGCAATGGATAGCGCATTGGACTTTTAATCCAAAGGTCGTAGGTTTAACCCTACCTGGGATGGCCTAATTTCTGAGAATGATTTATGCATGAATAAATAGTAACAAACGAAAATAATAGTCCAACACCATATATAGAAAGGAAAATGGAAAATAGTTTTCCATTTTGCCCTTTAATATTATGATTTTGTCATATGTATACACATACTTATATTAATTGTGATTATTTAATTAAAAGTTACTAAAAAATTCTCTTTGTTGAACAAAGTAGGAATTGACTTACATTTTTTTTATCAAATCATTTAACATTTTTAAAATAGAATACAATTAGGATATCATTATTTGTAATAAAAGTCTGTATTTGTGTAATAAACGTAACGCAAAAGCACAAAGAAGAATTTTAAATAATAATATAAGGAATGGCAAATCGAGTATTTCCAGCAGAAGAAACAATTGTACAGAAAATAATTATTCCTTATTTATAAAATTATCTTATAATTAAAATGTAAAAGGGGGGGGGGGAGCCAACTTACCTTTATCTATTGACTCAGATTCAGTTTGTATATCTTCTGGTTTTGCATTAAATCCAAAATCTTGAGCTAAAATTACACAAACATAATAAAAATAAATATATTTTGATTTAAGAATGATTTTTTTTTGCAGTTTTTAAATTAAATCAATTAAATAAAAGAAAACGGTTGATAAATTTGGTTAAATTAGTAATTAACTCAAACAAGTTAATTAACAAAGTATTATTAATATATTATTGCAACTTATTAAGGCTATCTTTATTTTTATATGCATATATAGGATCTAAACTGAAATAATAAGACAAAAAAATAACTAAAAAAAATTATATTTTAAAAATAATTTTTGTTTGAAATTTTTCCTGCAAAAAAATTGTACCATATTTCCTTTTTAACATTTAAATTTATAACTAGAATAATTGAAAGATAACTACAGTAGTTAAATATACTTTTATTTAGATATAGTTAAATATATTTTTAATGCATATGTAAAAAGCCAAAATTAGATACATTTAAATTTTAAGGACACAGTATGATAAAATGTATATCTGTACTGCAACCACATGAATTTGTATTAATATTGGAATTTTTTCCACCAAAAGAAGTGCCAAATCATGACTTGTATCGCCCATAGCCTTAGCAATCTATAGCAATCAGAAGCGTAGCTACCACCGTATCAATGATACGGGCCCCAACATATGCAATATTTTGACACTTTCCCAAATAAGTTTTATTAATGCAATCATTTTTATTTCCTTAAGAAGAGCCCCCAAGGAATTTTGATAGAGGGCCCACTAGGACTAGCTACGCCAGGGATAGCAATGCTAATTAAAAACCGAGCAACAAGTTTTAACCTACGGCATGAAAGCAACTACATATAACAGCATCCATTATTCCGCATGATCTTCAGGAGAATAAAAATTTCCTTTGACGATCCATCAGTTCGTTCTGGTTTACAAGTCGTCTTATGAACCAAACTATCATATCCTCATAGTATAGCTCAAAAGTTTAGATTTAAAATAAATTTCAAACTATTGCTTAAAAATGTACCACATGCGAGTGTTTATATAAAATAAAGTCCCCTCAAAACATTTTAACAAACTCTTTTTAGAATTTTCAAATTATGATCAGGGACGTTTTTTAAGGCATGGGCCAACTGGTCCCAGTCCTAGGCATCGGGCCTCGTCTCGTTTTTGACTCTGCTTCGATAAGATCACGGTACGAATAGTTTTGAGATAATCAAATGTTATTTCAAGGACATATTTTCCGAAAAACTTAACATTTCAAAATATAAGTCAACTGGGGACAGGCAAAACTACATTATTATGTCATTTCAGTGTCCTTGTCTAGGCCTAAGTCAGCCACCATACACCAACATTTAGTCGAAAGGTGATAGTCAGTCGAGTAGGTTTGTGCCTAGGTTTATGAGGCTGTGAATGCCGCACATTTATTTGCACGGCAGTGATTATCTGCCTTTTTCTTGTTGTGGTACACTTTAAACAATTTCAAAATTTGGTGGCACACTAACAATGAAATAAGTTTAAAAAAACTTTACTTATCTGTAATACACTATGTAAAAAGTTTATGATAGTAAATTTCAATGTAAAATAAAATAATATATATGACAAAGAAAACAAAATGTTTATTGGATAATTAATTACAAATTCATTATAAGAATACATTTATTGCGAAATTTCAGCTTGATGATTTTTGGTAATTTCGTTTATATTTGTTCATAAAAATGATAATGCCCCACATTCATTTCATCCCTTACATTTAAAAGTCTCGATCTGTTTTTTTGACATTTATGAATGCTAAAAATCTGAATCCCTGCAAATAAGATTTAGAAAATTGTATCAATATTTTTAGAGCTTTTTTTTTTGGCTATTATGAAATAATCGCCTCTAATTTTAATCCAATATGAATTAATTGACTCTTCCGAATGTTTTGAAATTAAATCGCGATTATTACAAAACGAAATGAGTTTTCCTCTTCATTCAAAGTTAATTCATATGCAGAAGTTGTCTGTACGTAAATAGATTACGAACCCAATCAAATTTTTTATATCCATCTATCCATGAAAGGCTAAGTTACCATGAATTTCGTAAGTTTATTTTTTTCTATAAAACAGCTGAATGATTTGGTTCCGGATATTTTTTTCCAGAGTATGATAAAAAAAAAAAAAATTGGCGGCACACAAAAGCGCCGAGGCACAGTGGTTGAGAATCATTGTGTTACGGGTTACCATTTGTAAGAGTATTCGACAACGCTTGCTGTATACTGTCTACTTAAAAGGGTTGGAAGTGTGTGGAGCCTATATTTTAAAATCTGTATAGGGGCCAGGGCCTTAAGAAATTTTAAGATACGACTGATATGAGATCATGAATTTACATCACAATCTCACTCCTGCCACAGGTACAATTATAATTGTTCTTGTGTAACACAAGCTATATTTCCTAGAATGGAATATAGATGTCGCCACGCTATGGACATACGAGTATCGGTAGTGTGAACTGTTACCCTTCTATTTGTAACATCAGAGAACCCAGATCCCAACCAGATAGAATCTCCCACCTCGTCGTCCAGTTCTGTGCTATATTTAACTAAACTTCATTTTAAGTGTTTCAGTAAATGTTTAATTGTATTTGTTTTGTAAAGTCTTGTTTATAACCATAATTTTGTAATGGTGATATTTTTAATTTATTAAATGTATTATTCTACCCCCGCCTGAGATTTTGTTCATTACTTTCAACCCATTAAAAATATACATCATCGTCACACTAGTCTTTTAACAGTTTTATGAATATAGTGAAATCTAAATAAAATAAAAGCAACAATTAATCAATGAAAAGTATTTTAGATAAAGGAAGAACTTACGACAATAGTATTCAATGGGACAGCAACTACTTTCATGATACACGGGAATGCAACCCATTTCGAAAAGGTGTTTTTTCTTTTCAAATACGCATTCTTGTTGGTAACAGCTCGAATTATTGATTCCATTCCAGTTTTCGTCACATTCGCAAATAAGACAAGGGTCTTCCACCGAAGAAATTTTTGCACCCAAAGGATATGTAACATTGTTATAGATACAGACAGCATCTGGAAGAATAATACGAATGTACGGAGAAAAAATCAGTTAAAATAAGACTAATTTATATACTAGCAAAATAAAATCTAATCCATATTTTATCCGATTTATATGTATTTCTAGAGAAATCTATATTTTATCAGCTATCCATTCCAAATACGTCGTGAAGAACAAACACACAACACAACTTGAACAATTGAAAAATGTCAGCTAATATTTATTGCAGTTCTGATTGAAAATAAATTCTGTGAAAGTAAATTTCAAAAAAAGACGTCATTAAAAGTTTGCTTTTAACAATCTTGAAATTATTAAACTATTACTATAGCAATGAAATTTTCCTAGGGAAAAAAAGGTAATTTGAATAAAATTTGACCAATTTCATCAAGTCAAAAGACGTCGCCAAATGCCACGATATGAAGCCAGCAATAGACACCATTCCTGCGCATGTTCGAACACAATTATAACGAGACAGCATTTGACGCGGTCTTTTAAATTGGCGAAATTGGTCGAGGGTATGTTACTGAAGCATAATGAGGTATGTTGTTTTCCCTGCAATGATACATTGCTTGTGGAAAAAAAGAGTTTTACAGAGAAACTCTTCCTAGCATTGACTAAGATTATGGCAATCCTAGAAGATGTCAATAGGGTTACCAGATTCGGGACTTTAGCACCCTTGGCGACGAATTTGTCACTAAATTTTCAACAACATCTGAAACAACATACTGCACGTGTTTCACTGCATATGTATCAAAAAATGGAATGTATTATTCAAATTTCATTACCTGAAGTTTCAGCACCATTTTGAATTCCATTTCCCACTGTAAGCAAAACGAAAATGTATTACTTTTTGATTAAAAAAACACTATAGTACTTTTTTTTTCATTATATATATATCACAGTAATAAAAGAATACAAGAAAAAAAACCGTAATATGCGTTCCCTTTTTCTAAAACAGGAAAACATTTCAACTTTAAGATGAGTTTGTTATCAAGACTACAGATAAATTTAATCTTGGAAATTTTTGTATTAAAAGTTGTACTAAATGTTACCTTCTCTTCACCTGTTTTTTAAATTTAAAAATATAGTTTATGAAGGCTGTCTTTGTTTAATGTTAAAGAATAGGACCCGAATTTGGAATATTTTTTCAGATATAAAATGAATGGAAAACTAATATGATATTCCGGCTTCACTATCCCATAAGGAGCAATATATTTTATCATATTTAACACTTTTAACCGAGTTGATCCATTTTTTCTGGTATAAAATGCGTTCCGCGTTTTTTCTTCTACATCCTAATGTAAAGTGAATTGCCCCTTTATGTGTTAAAATGAAAAAACAAAGTATCTTGTGGAACATTTGAAATTGCAAAAACACTATATTATATTATTCACAGATGTACGAGTTATAATGTTGCAAATTTTAAAGTAAATTGAGGCATTTTCCTGTCTGAAAATAAGTTTTTGTCTCTCGTACTTTCGCCGAAGACAGCCTTAAATATAAGAGCTTATAATCGATATTAAGAGCAAATTTATTCTTAAAAATTTTTAATCTTATCAAATAGTCCAGTGACGCTACGATGTGAAATTTATTGAAAAAAATATACACATAATATTTAGAAGGAAAAAAAATGAAGAAAATAAATGTATCAAACAAGTAATCATCTATGAAATGTAAAAAATTTAGTAGGAGTCAATTTTTAGAAGTGAAGTGATTTAATTTAAAAGTACGAGACGAATTTATTTTCGTAAAAAAGGGGAGGAGGCATTGAGAATTTTAAGTTTAAATAAAAATCAACGTGTTCTCAACAAGGAAACTTTATGACTATTCTAATGAAGTAATTTAAAGCATAAAATTAATTATTAAACATAAAAAAATTGACGAAAAAAAATTAATTTACTAATTTTATTTTAAATACAAGATCTCAATTTACAAACTAGTTCCGTAGTAAGTTGTAAGTGCTACACATCATAAGTCGGGTTTACATTTTTCAACACTATTTAAAAAAAATTGTACATAAAACATAAAAATCAATTCTTGCACATATACACTGCTGGCCACCGAAAATGCAACACCCTGAAAGAAGCACGCAAATAACATGAAATTTACAACATGCATTAGCGGAGGTGATATGCAAATGATTAGAATTTCAGCACAGACACACATCACGCACGCCTGTTGCACCACCTCAAAGCGCTATTTAAGGCTTGGAGATTTCGACGATTTCAAGTTCGGCAATTGTGTTTTTCTTGTGCTTTTTCCAAAAAACGACCAGTTATGTCTCGTAGAAAACAGCGATCAGCTTTTGATAAAGTATCCGAGTTCCACAGAGGAAGGATAGTGGCCCTACCGAGATTGTGGATACTCTTTCAGGGAAATAGGTAGTCGTGTTGGATGAAACCAAACAACTGTAATGCGCATATGTGACCGATGGATGCAGGAGGGTACGACGGACCGACGCGGTCGATCGCATCCACCTCAGTGCACCACTTCACGTGAGGACAGTCAAATTGTGCGCATGGCAGTGGCGAATCTCTCAGTCACATCACGAACCTTAGCACAGCACATTAAGTCTGTAACGCATCATTCAGTGTCTGCGCGTACCATTCGACGCCGTTTACAGCAGAGTGGTCTATCCGCAAGACGTCCATTGCTTGGTCTACCCTTGACGTAGAAACACAGACGCCTCCCCCGCCAATGGTGCGATGAAAGAAGGATGTGGGCGGCAGAATGGAATGAAGTTGCCTTTACTGAAGAGTCACGCATCTGTCTGCAACACCAAGATGGCCGGATTCGAGTTTAGAGACACCGTGGAGAGAGGATGCTGAACAGCTACGTTATGCACCAGCCCACTGGTCCTGCACCGGGTATTATGGTATGGGGCGGTATTGGATATCACTCTCGCACTCCTCTAGTACGCATTGCCGGTACTTTAAACAGCCAGCGCTACATCTCCGAGGTGTTGGAGCCAGTTGTCCTTCCTTACCTTCAGGGCTTGGCCACAGCCATATTTCAATAGGATAATGCGCGACCACACGTGGCACGCATTGTCCAAAGGTTCTTCGTCAATCACCAGATTGAATTGCTTCCCTGGCCGGCTCGCTCTCCGGATCTTTCGCCGATAGAAAACATGTGGTCCATGGTTGCTCAACGATTGACCCAGATTACACCCCCAGCTGCCACACCAGATCAACTTTGGCAACGTGTGGAAGCTGCTTTGTCTGCTGTACCCCAAAAACACATCCAAAGTCTCTTTGAATCAATGTCGAGGCGTGTGGCAGCGGTGATCTCCAACAATGGCGACTACTCTGGCTACTGATTCTGGCAGGAACCACACTTCACAGAAGTCTATAAATTTAATCATTTGATACTTGGTCAACATGTTATCTACAAAATAAATTTTGTTGTACTATCTCTTGTTTTTCTTGGTGTTGCATTTACGGTGGCCAGCAGTGTAGTTCCGTAGTAAGTCGTAAGTGCTACACATCATAAGTCGGGTTTACATTTTTCAACACTATTTAAAATATTGTACATAAACATAAAATTCAATTCTTGCACACATAATTATTCTGCGCGATGTGAATGTATAGTAAAACACGTTTAACGTGAAAACGCTTAAGACGAAATATCAGTTAACACGAAATACAACAGTCTCGACAAATTACTATGTATGTGCATGCATTTTTTCTCTTAAAACAAAACGAATATCGCTTAATACGAAAAGATTTCCCTTCCGGGAATGAACAAAGCACGGAAAACACCAGTCCTGTAGGAGAAATTTAAGAGGGGTGTGAAATGAAAGAGGAGGTTTCACATGTTTCGTAGAAAGGATGCTAACTTGGCTTTGAAATATCCTTGGAGTAGCCTGTGACATGAACCAATTTTGTTTAAGCTACTTTCACCCTCAACCCCTACAAATACCACACATAAACATCTCGTCTCTCACCAGTTGGCTTTCGAATTCAGGGGCGAGCACATCGCAATGTGAGTAAAAATCAATGAATTTTATTCGCTTTTTTTCTGATTCAAAAGAATTTTTCTACCAAGCATAATGGTAAAGAGCTCAGGAGAAAAGCAAACTACTATTTCACTTAAAATGAAGATGAAGCTTCTTAAAACTATAGATAGAAAACAGAAGACGAAAACAGAAATCTGTAAAGATTTAGGTATGTTCAATTTTGTATGAAATTTCACTAAGTCCTTGTGAATGTTTTTGTTTAAAATACATACATATATACATATCTATGTAAATAAAATGTATAATAAAATTAAATTTCTTGAATGTATGTTTTTTTTTTTGCAATATCCTTTAACACGAAAAAATATTTCAGTCCCCCCTCTGTTTCGTGTTAAACGATTTTCGCTGTATTTTACTCTAACTACTGCATAGGTCCTAGAACTTTTTGACCCTACCAATGCAACCCTTTTTCTCTATTCATTATTTTTATTCATTTATTGTGGTATTAAGTTGAGGAGAAGGTGTAGTTAAAATTTAACGTTCACACTACTTTTCATTTCATTTCACTCTCATACAAGTAGTATCAAAAAACAAAGTTTCACGGAAGGATGCAAGTTCGACAAACATGATTACGGAAACGAATTATGCAAGTCATCGAAAAAATAATCAGCTAGCATAACGCAAAGTATCACGCAAACTTTTTCTTTATATCCGCATCCGGAAATTAAAGCATTATTCAATAAGATTAAACGCCATGAAGTGACCATTTATTTCAAATACGTAAAACATTTTACATTATTTTTTCAAATTGCCTAATGACCTGATGGCCAATGGCCAGGCATTTGATAAATAATTTTTTTTTCCAGAAAATGTCTAACAGTGAGTTTAAATCCTTATAAATAATATCACAGTTAAATTCTTTTAAATGTAACCAAGAAATAACCTGGATTGAGTATTAAATAAAGTTTACAATAAACATTTCAAAAAATAAGCAAAACAAAAGGAATAAAAAATACCAAACAATTGTGTATTGCATCTACAAAAATACATTTTTAAAAAGAAAAAAAGGAAGTTTAAGGATACGTCAATTTTCTCTAATGATTTTCAGCGACTATCAGTTTAAAAAGTATTCTTTTTTTCAACCACCAAATAATTAACTTTAAAATCAACCATATATATTTTAAATAAGTTAATGGTTTTACGTTTGAAATTTAGAATAACTGGTATGTTTCCCTGAAGTTTACTAAAATATCAATCAAATGCTTACTCTAGATGTAAATTTATGAAACAAATTAATAGAATAAACACTAATTGTACAAAAAAAGAAAAAAAATAGAAACTTGGGATTAAATTTCAATTACATTTCAAAAATTATAACAGCAGTGTCAGGCATCACTTACTTATTACTCAATAAAAGGTGTGTGGGGGGGATGTCCGTTAAAAGAAATGAAATTTAAAAAAAATTATCGCAATCGAGTGAGTGAGGGAACATTAATGTCATACTATTCGGCTGTTCGAGGGCTTTTGGCAAAGGTCATCGTAATTTTGAACTATGGTCAAATAAAGAGGACGACGCCTGAGCTAGCACCCATTTCTCGTAACTGCAAGGTGGGTCTTCAGCGGTACCAGGCTCGAACTCATGACACTTCCTCCACGAGTCCGTTACCTTGACCACTAGGCTACCGTGGCCAGGTTATTTCAGTCGAGCAGCATAAATGCTAAGCAATGTCGCGAGTGTTAGCTGGGGGAATCCTCGTTGTGTGGCATGTGTCGTCTATGCACACGTTCTACTGTTCTCACAAAGCGAGATCTTCCCTTTAGAAAGGAACATGGTGGCGGTAATAGACGATAAATAGATGTAAATTTTTTATTTGCTTTCATGTTTTATGTAAATTTCGTGTA
The DNA here is from genome assembly GCA_019973975.1 of Trichonephila clavata. Taxonomy (NCBI): domain Eukaryota; kingdom Metazoa; phylum Arthropoda; class Arachnida; order Araneae; family Nephilidae; genus Trichonephila; species Trichonephila clavata. The sequence continues at coordinate 176,618 of BMAO01024138.1, forward strand.
GTTGTCGTTTGTGTTAGTGTTTTAGAGTTATGTTTTAATCGCTTACAAAATAATTTAAAATCACAAAGATGATGCAGCGTTTCTGAAACTGTGGTTCAGTTTATACCATGGACAAAATTTATTGTAGCTGAGTTCGATGTACCAGCTCTCTCCGATCATACAAAAAGGTAGTGTAGCACTCAATGGTATAACAAAAATTTAATTTTCTAATCGAACACAAATATATATCTTCAAATTTAAAATCAATATCAATGTCTTCACTATTTAATATATTTTTAGAATTCCAAACAAAGCCCAAAATTATTAAAGATGCCGCAGTAAAACAATTCACACAATCTAATACTTGTTTTTCAAAAGCTTACCACATTCATATCTTGAAGGACAACATTTGTTCTTTTCATACACTGGATGGCAATTCTGACCTCCAACACGGTCAAGCTGAGGACATTCTCTATTTCTGCAAACAATATGAGGAGCATTCTCATCAACACATTTGCACACTTGACAATTGTCGGTGAGCTTGATCTTTTCTCCTACTTTGTACTCTTCGTTCTGGTACAAACAAACTGCAAAATACTATCCAATTTAATAAATATAAATATCAAATTACATTATATATAAAGTATCGAAAAGTTTTGGTAGTTTATTTTAAAATCTAATCTAATCAATGCATTAAAATAATATTAAAAAGATGGGACTTTATTTCTTTTCACTTAATGATAGCATTTATTACTAAGACGCGTTAAATATTATACAATCGAAGCTGCATATTACGAACCTCTATATTGCGAATTTTTCTATATAGCGAACTTTTTTCTGGAAAAGAACATTTCCCGATTTTCTTTGTAAAATAACCTCCCAATACCGAAGTGCACTTTCTATATAACGAATTTTTTCCCTCCTGTTTTTAACACATTTTATGGTGGTCGCAAATCTTGAATTGGTTTTATTAGATGCCTAATTCACCGAGAGCAAGTCACCCAAGAAATCAATTCTCTTCTATTATCCATTGCTGCATTGGCAAATCATGTACCCTCTAATGGATCCCAGCCCTTGACATCGAAGGGAACAAGATGGCCGATTCCCTTGCGAATGAAGCCAGAACACACTTGAACCTGTAATTTCATCTACTAAGGTCTTTAATGCCAAAGCAGTCGGAAAACAAAAGCTCTGCTCAAACCCAAGAAAAAAATTCTCGGTGCCAGAATTAAATTATATACGAGAAATTATGACGTCAATAACTAGACTAAGGACAAAGCATTTTAAGAGCATGAAGATTCTGCCCGATGGTTCCAGATCATATGTAGAATGCACAGGCACTGTACAGGCACGCAACTGGATCCCAAACACCTTTTTAGCTGTCCTTCCATTGTTAATGCCCTTTTTAAAGTAGACAATAACTGCAGCATGGACATTCTATACTCTGATCATACCATGGATTTTGCCAAGGCAGTTATTCAAGCCATTGGCAATATGTGATTTTATCTTTGTTTTGTTATTACAACCTTTGCACTTTGTCATACACAACAACAACACTGAGAGAAGTAAAATTCTATGCGTTTCTAGCAAGGAGTGCAGCCTTTAATGGATGTTTATCCCATTGTCAAGTTCCCAAGATACATCTTCTATATCCCCTTTCACCCTCAGTTGAGTTATCTCATGTTCCCATGTCCTTGAACTAGTTTCCATTCAATTGTAGTGTTGGTCAGTCGTACTGGTAACTTCGTTTCTTGTGGCTCGAAATTGTCAAAACATTTCTTCCTTTTTTGTGGTAAGATATATAAAATAAATAAATATTAATATACAAAAAGGTGAGTATAATTACTTTTTTTAAATATGAATAGTGTTTATGAATTTAAAATTTGTTTTTTGGGGTTTATAAAGTATATTGAAAGATGAACCCCTCTATAACGAATTTTCCATATAACGAAATTTTTTTCGAGATTTAGCGACTTCGTTAAATAGAGGTCCAACTGTAAATGTAACGTATCTAATATATGTAAAAGCATTCGACATAAAGCCATTTATATTCATAGAAAGAGCAATGGGATAAATTCATGTGATGTCATAGTTACATGATAAATGCAATCACGTATTTACAACCAATCAGTTCATGCGCTTCGCTGTTGCCAACTTTTGCTTTTTGCAGAAACTTTCTTTTAAAGTACATATTTGCCAAAGTGTATTAAAAACAAAAAGTACCAGAAGCATAAGCATAAAAACTCGAAGTAGAAAAAACAAAATTTAGTTGCAAAATGATACGTTTTTGAAGCTTTCCGAGTGAATTGGGATAGGGAAGTAATAGTTGACAACATACACTTTGTTTTAAAACAAAGGTATTTGTATTCACCTGACGAAGATTTCCATACGTTCATGTAAGCTGTGGTCAATTTTTTCAATGATCAACATTGCCAGGTGTGATAGACATTGGTGATTGAACGAGGACGAAGACCAGGTGTTATTGAAACATTGCATCCCACAAACAATTTTTTTTTCCAAATCAAGACATTTAAAGACTGTTTTATCAATGTAGTGGATACATAACAGTTAAAAATAACTTTAAAGGTTTTCTAAATACATTTTGGTTAAGGATGTTTTCAGATTTGAATTGTAGCACTAACTTTGATTCAATTTAAACTGTTTATTCAGTCTCTTTCCTAGAGCAAACATTGATGTCTATGGATAAAGTATTATCAATTCCGAGAATGCTTTTTCCACTCATGACTGAACAAGCTTCTTTGATTAGATCATTGCAAATCGAGTCTTTCTTCGCAGAAGCAATTAATGTTTCCATTTGACACAGTTAGGTAAGTTAGCTTTTTTCCCAAAACGTGATTTGATGCCCCCATTAAGGTTGTACAGTAAAGGATAATAAAAAGTTCTAATAAATAAAATTCTTAAAGTATTTAAGTGCTTAATACAACAGTTTCTTGAATTTATATTCTAAAATTAATCACAGATTTTGTCACTACAATATCCATTACTTCTTGAACCGATACTTATTCCTTTTGTATAAGTATTTTGAAAGAATGTTTATTTTTTCAAACACTTTTTTTAATAACATATAGCCCCCAAACGAACTCAACCTTAGAAATTCTGAGTATCAAACCGTGAGCTTCGTCATCAGTTTTGGAGTTAGCAATTTCGATTTCCTTTTAAAGCAACGATCGTCAACCGATGGTCCGTGAAAAAGTTGGATTGGGACATTGAACAGAAAATTGGGACACCATTAATATTTTATATGGAGATTCAATTTCAAAAATGACGAATAATAAAACGTATAATAAAATACGGATTATACTTTTTAAAAAAATTAGCTACTATTAACGAAATTCCTTCGGAGTTTAGTGACTTTTTAGCTACTTTTGCACGCGTTTCCATCGACATTTGAAAGCGAGAATTGGCAACCATGTTAAATTGGCGGCAAAACATTTTTATTGCATTGCCGGTTTGTCCTTTTTTTTCGAGAAGTTCATTTTCAGTGATATGGAAATGTAACAGAGACGTAAATACGTGAAAATATAGTAATAATAGAGGGCCGTCACATAATGGTAAATCACATTAGAGGTCCGTCAAATATAAAACAATGTGCATTTAGTTATTCAGGAAGTTCTGAAGTTTGACGACCGCTGCTATAAAGTATGTAATATATCCATTAAGTACCATTGAACAGTTCGCAAGGTTTCGCATCTGCTTCAAAATCTTGTCTCTCTTAATGCTTTGAAAGACAAATCATTGCTTTTATCGTTGACTCAATACGTCTAACGCTTTATTTTTTTTCAAACATAGCATGTCCTTAAGAAAAAAAATTCAAATTAACGGCATATTTTCTTGTATAATACCAAAAACTTTAAGGACAGAAATAATATTCTTTGATTCAAGTCTTACATCAAGGTTGAAAGAAATGCATGTAATAATGTGCATATATGACATATGGAGAGTTTTCTTTCATCATCATTATTGCACGTTTTTAAATGCCCCATATTTTCTGCTCCATTGTAATATTGAACAATTACATTTCTACGAATGATCCCAAGTTCTTCGAAATTAGAGAGAAGCAACTCCTACAAAATTTCACTACCAGTCAAAGCGGAACCAAGAAAGTGCTCCCCGATTTAAAGCTTCTTAGTCATATATCTTATGAGTGAGAGTGAGTTAGATTTACGTCACGCTATAAAGCTGCACGAGGGCTATTGAAGACGGACTTCGTAATTTTGAACCATGGTCAAATGGCAAGGACGACATCTGAGCTGGTAACCAATCCCCTCTTTTAACTTCTACACAACACCAATGGGAGGATATTTGAACTTCGACTGATTTAAAGTGCAGCGGCCCCCTTTACACGGCGGGTCTTCAGCAGTACTAGGCTCGAGCTCATGAGACGCCAACCACAAGTCCTTGACCACTAGGCTACCCGCTCTCCACGCCTATCTTAAGAGAGTTAACTCCTTATAATGCGAAATGTCTGGAGTTCCACTTAGCGTATGAACAAATACATGTTTTTCTTAGCACTTTCAAATAGGCTGCAATGGTTAGGTTATCCTGATATCAAAAATTGATTTAGTACATTATAAAGAACATTGGTAAAATACTTTTCTAAAATTATTTTTTTGTTTGAACACGCTTTTTTCCCCAATACGTTGATCTTATATTCTACATAATAATCCCTGTTAATTTAGCGATCGTTTTCAGTGTCTCTTTAGTGCTAAGCCCTGCCTTCGCAGAAAAAGCAATGAGTAAAAGATAATCTTAAGCTAATGAAGATTTTTTATTCACTTCTTCCTGATGAAGAGTAAAAATTACATTCTTCCTTGAATTTTTAACAGTGTTTTTAGCATTACAAAAAAAAAAAAAAAAAAAATTACAATTTTTACAGAGTTACACTACCTTTTCCCAGTTTTAAACCCATTTGAAATAAATCTCATCGTGATAACTTGTATTACGAAACGAAAATAAAAGTTGTCTCCTGCAATGCTGTATTCAAGTCATTTATACTCTGTAAACCATGCATTCGTGAACTTTCTTTTTGTTTCTGGGTATTTATTAACTCTAAAAGGGGCGGGCCCGACTAAGGAAATTCATTTTGTGACGATTTGCGTAATAATAGTACTCCTTTAGGGTGTTCAACCCTCAATATATTAGCGCCGAATGGCCTGTCACTCCTGAGAAAATAGCCTTCGAAATTCATACTTAGCTTTTATACAATTAATTTTTTTCTTTGCGTCAGAGATACAGTGGCATAGGTGGTAGTGTACTTGCTTATTACGCGGTCGGCCAAGATTCGAGTCATGAGATCGGATTTTTTGTGTGTTTTATTTTTTAATTTATTTAATTATTTTTACAATTAAATAAATTTAATTGTAAAAATTACTAGTTCCGTTCAAAGTCGCTGGGATTCGGAAGAGTAAAAGACCAAGGTTGAGATGGGCAGACATAGTGGAATCACACTTTGGGATTATAAACGAGAAACCTTGGGAAACAAAGTAAACAAGAGGTCATTACGGAGGAATCTTCAAAAGAAGGCACTGGCCCACGAGGGGCTGTCTTGTTAGATATGATGATGAATCACACACACCTATTGTTGTCTGAGATAAGCATTTAGTATCTCACTCTTGTAATCAATACTAAACTTAAACAATGAACGGATCCACCACTGTCTGACACACCCTGTGAGAAGCTCACACAATAACCTAAACCATATATTTTAAGTGTGAGAATTTATCGAGAGATTTCTTTTTTAAATCTCTATTTTTAAATTTAGTTGATGTATTTGGCAATTCCGTTTAACTCTTAATATCAATATCTATCATAAGGATGCATATTCTTACATTAGAAATAAGAATTACCAAACCTGCACACGGTTACCTGAACGAATCACGGTTAGTCTCGATGCATGGATTTAATAATGATGGATAACACTTAGTGCACATATTTCCATGAGATCGTTTTTCGAATTATTAAAGAAATAAATGGAAAGAATATTAGATGTTGAGAAGACAACAGGATTTGTAAAAAATACTTTATATATGATTATTAGGTTTAGCGGTTACAGTGGAAAAAATATCTAATTTCCTTTGCTGTTTACGACAAGTCTCTATTAGAATCTGGATATAACAGGGACGTCTGAAGGCATGGCCGCGGGCGTAATGGGGGCCTCGTCTCGTCTCGATTTAGCCTCAATAAAATCATAATTCGAATAATTTCATAGGTGAAATGTTATCTCCGGTTCTATTCTCAAGATAAATGGGAATTTCGGTCGATACGTCAACTGGCTACATGTGATGACCGTCATCCATATGTACAGGCCAGAACCTACCACCATACACTGTAATTAGACATTCAGTCAAAAGGCGACAGTCAGTCAAGCCGGTTTGTGCAATTGTAAGTCATGCACATTACTTGTTTCGAGTATTTGACAACGTATGCTGTGTACAGTTTACATTCAAGGGTCATAGGTGGGGCCTACATTTGTGCAGGGGCCCAAGGCCTACTTTTGAGTAAGGCCCGGGGCCTTAAGAAATCTTAAGACGTCCCTGGGATAGCACACGCGGTTAGACTAAAACATCACCGAGACGAATTCACAACACATGATTTGCTTTGAAAGCTCTATTTTACTCTTGTCCACAGGAATATTGAATATTGCAGCTTTATTTGAGAGAGATTCTTATTATAAAAATAATACCGAAATTCTTTAAAAAGGTGCACAGTTGATTCATACCATTGTAGAAAAAAAAACATTTACTCACAGGATTTATCCTTTTCTTGTTAAAGCAAAGTATTTGATATTCCGAGTTTGAAATCAAAGCGAGATCTTTTTCGTGGGTCCCCTACCCCTTTTTTTCCTGAAGTCATCAATGATATGATTGATTGCGGTGATATTTTAAACGGTATTCATTTGCCTGTACCAGCGATAAGTTTGAGAAACTATTCTTTATATATTTGTGGATAGATTATTCAGATGTAATTATATAGATAATTTCTCACACTGTAGATTTTATAAATTTTTCCATAGATTTTCTGAAGAGCTTGATATTTTTAATACGACTTTGAAAGTTCTTAAATGAAAATTCAACGGGTTTAAAACTTTTACTAAGCAATAATTTTTGCTCGAAATGTTTTTAAAAATATTTTATGTATTTTTATGTTGTGTTTATAGTGTTTTTAATTAATATGTGTGTTTTTAACTCTTCAATTGTGTTTGGTGTAATTTTTTGGTCCTTACTGTTCATTTTTCTGCCACACATTCTGTCACAGGAGGATTTTCTGTAGTTTGCATTTCCAAAAAATAAATACATACTCAAGTACGGAAATCCTCCGAGTTTTGTAATGCTTAGTCTTTAACCAATGTTTTCGATTTTAATCTTGAAAATATACTTCAAATGGCATTCATTGCAACTAGTTTTTAATAACACTTGCGACATGTTTTAAAACTTTCTAGAGAATGCCGCTTTTGATCCACTTCTTTTGAAATATGTAACATTTCGTATGAAATAATTCTCAATATCTTGTATGAATATAATTTTCATGAATTATATTTTTTAGTTATTTTAAGAAATCAATTTTGTCTAAAAACTGAGATCAATCCAATTATTTGAAACTAGTTAATTTTCGCTGATATTATTAAAAAAATGGTTAAAAATTATATAAATCCTATCATAAAGATATCGTTTAAACGTCCTTAAGAAATTGATAATATCATTTGGAATTAAATATATAAGCATCATTAGTCATTTGGAATTAAATATAAGGTTTGACAAAAAGAAATATTTTATTTTTAAGTTAACTTCAAGAGTTTTTTAAATATTTCTCGGATTACCATTTTTAGTGAAATACGTACGGTTTTGTTCTATAATTTGTTGCCATTTTAAAGTTAGCTTCATAATGCCTCTCTCATAGAAGTCTTGGTCTCTACTGGCGAAAAACTTAAGTAATTGATTTTCTCATAATCTTAAATTGATGCCTATTTTTTATGACTAAGGAAGTTTTGAAATGCAAGAAAAATATGGTAATCGCTTGGTGCCAGGTCCGGGATTATATGGTGGATGCATCAAAACTTCTCCCAACCAAGCTTCTGAAGTTTTTGGCGAGTCACTATAGACGTGTGTAACCTGGCGTTGTCCAGATGGAACACAACGCCTTTCCTGTTGAAAAGATTCTGGCAGTTTCTGGTCAGTCGCTGGCTTCAAACGGTCCAATTGTTGATAGTAGAGATCCAAATTTAGTGTTTGACCATACTGAAGTAATTCATAATAAAGTATTCCTTTCCTGTCCCATCAAATACGCAGTATAACCTTCCTGGTTTGGCCACTGTTTAAGCTGCTTCACTGCACTTTGACTACGATCGTTTTTGAACAATACTGTCGTTTGTTACTGATTTCTCATCCCCAGACGCCACCCGTTTAAGAAACGGGTCAATTTCATTCCGTTTGGTCAATTTTTCGCAGATGGAAATTTAATTCATGATGTTTTTTGTGTTAATTGGTATAACACCCAAACATAAAGCTTTTTTAATCCAGCTTTGTGCTAATGGTTTAAAACTGTTTTATAGTAGATCTTTAGCTCCTGGGTGATGCTATGACAACGAAAAAACAGGTCAACTTTGGGCATTTCTGTGATTTTACTGACGATGGACATACCTGAACGGCATCGACAAAACCAAAATTGCACGTAATTAGCTGTTACAGAATCGGAACCATAAACATCATTCACAATTTAAACCACCTTGCTTGCATTTTCATCCTTATCACAGAAAAACTGTAAAATGTACCAAATTTTATCTTTGCTGGCTTCCATTTTTAACACCCTGTAACTCGCAACAGAATGGATCCAACAAAAAACAGCCAAAGAATTTTTTTTAGTGCAAAATGTCACCTTTCTAACGAGCATAAATCTGAAGTTGTTTGATTACTACTTTTCGAGACATCGAACACTACAGCCATCTACCAAAAAAATAATAAACTTCTTTTACCCCAACCTAATATTATTGGATCAACAATCTAATTAAAAAAATGAATTTTTTGTCCTTCAGAATATTTTACCATTTATATATTGTACTACCATAATTTAAAAAGTATAATAATAAATACCTTTTAATGGCGTAGTTGATTTCATTTCGGGACAAGAATAATTTACAGGGCATCCACACGAATTTATCTGCAATACTTTACAACCTTTAGCTTCATAATGCTTGTAATACCTCCAATCACAGCTACAGTCCTCTCGTAAATCTTCATTCATCAAACCTGTAAAGTAGTTTCAAAGTAAATGTATGAATTTTAGTAAAAATATGACAAATACACAAAGAATCTTTAAACTCGTTGTACACTAGATCAGGGGCCGGCAACCTTTTAGCTCTGGGCGTGCCAAACCGATCTACCAATATGATTTAGCGGGCCACACAATAAGACATATTTGGATTCCCGTGATAATGCATGCAGAGTTACAGAATAAAGCTCAATGATATAGGCTTACAGGTTCATTATGCATTAATTTTGCATCATTTAAAGATATTTCTTAACATAAATAAATTAAAAGTAAAAAAAAACTTTTAAAAACAAGCTTTTATTTAAAAGCGCTAAAAAGAATAAAATAAACTTTTCCTTTAAAACTTTTACTATCAACTTATAACGTCATTACACAATTTATATGATATAAAAGCTTGTCGCAATATTTAAGTACTCGTATTTACTTAGTTTGAATTTTTTAAAATTAAAATCAGTCAGTCAAATTATTTATTTTACTTGTTTATCTGCACAGGTAAATCTACCGACAAGCTTTTATATCATATAAATTGTGTAATGACGTTATAAGTTGATAGTAAAAAAAGTTTTAAAGGAAAAGTTTATTTTATTCTTTTTAGCGCTTTTAAATAAAAGCTTGTTTTTAAAAAAAGTTTTTTTTTACTTTTTAGTTATCCCTGGACAGGCTTCTCAGCCTGTTCAATTCATTCAACGTTGGTTCGCCATCCCTGGTTTAGCTGAATCAGTTCTCCCAAAAAGAGTATTAGACGAAAAACACAATCTTTTTAAATCCGTAATTTTTAAGCAATATTTTCAATCTTCTTGCAGATCTTGGGTAATATTGTTCTACATACGAAAAAAAGGTTTCGTGAGATTATCTTAATAAATGACGAAGTTATTCAATGTTTAATTAAAATTTTGACTATTTTTTGAAAAATCTTAAAGAATATATTATTTATTTGAAATATTTTGAAGGTAAGGGATATATTTCTCTAACATCTTCGAAGAAAAATCTAGTTATTTATTAAAAAACTTCAAAAGGCATTTAAAGATTTGTATTAATCAATAAAATGCTTAAAATTCAAAACACATGTTGTAATCAAAAAAGCAAGTTTTATCAACTAATGATAATTTTCTGTTGAACATTGAATATCTTCTACGTAAGAATCTATTTTTTTAATTGCTCAGGTCCTCTTTAGAAACTTGATTTTGAAAAATAATTAACCATCGCATTATTTTTATACAGTCAGACCTCCATGTATAACGAACCTCTATTTTGGGAATTTCTCTATTTTAAGAACTTTTTCCTGGAACCAAGCACATATTACTCTTTTCTTCGTAAAATAACTCCAAATTTAACGAAATTTTTCTTCGAAGATTCGATTTTTTTCTCTCCTTATTTTTAAAACATTTCAAGTCATTTTGCAAATTATTCTCTTTTGGCACATTTTATGGATATCAATAACCTTGAACTAGTTTTACAATGTGCCTAACTCATCTAAAAAAACAAAATTGCCGTAATTTTTCAAACAAAAAAAACTCAAATAAAATTAACAGATTCTATCTGTAATTAAATTTAAGGACACATGTCGTAGTGTGTGTTTAGATTACTGGTGATAAAATGAGGTATATTTAAATTACTTGTAGGCTTAAAATTAGAAAATTTCTTTAAAAAATTACTTCATTTTATTGTAAAATTATTTTTTTTTAATCGAAAATACATTGCATTTCTAGATAATATTTTTCTCTTATTGTTTTCCTAGCGGATTCCTTTTTGATGGGTAAGATATATAAAAAATGATCTTTCCGATTCTGTAATTATTTTTTGTCTGAGTTTCATAGATTAAAGTTAGATAAATTTTTTAAAGAATTTCCACAATACTCCATCTCAGTTTAACTTGGCAGCGTTGAGAAAGGTATTTAATGTACCAATCTACTTGAAAAACAGCTTTACTTTTTTGTTTTGGATTTAAATCCAAGTAAATAGATAGAAATTTGTAAAAAAAAATTGCTTACATTGTAGAAATTAGATTATTTTTACGTTGTAGAAATGTAATTAATACAGTCAATAGCGCAACGTTATGAAATTCCAGTTTGGCTGAAAACCGATTTTCGACGCCAACTTTTGTCATTGTTGTAATAATAACATAATTACAACAATGCAGATATATCGAAGTTGGCGCCCAAAACTAGTTTAACGTTTTTAATTAATTGCAATATCGGAATATAAATGGTCAAAATATGCATTGCCATCCAAACTAAACGTGTATACAAAATTTCGGCTCAATGTGGTGAAGATATCAGCTTCAAAATTGAGTTGCAAGATTCCACCCGAACAAATTACATACATACATACATACAGTGTAAGTTAAATAAAAGCTTGTAAAATAAACAGCATAAAATATATTTAATTTTTCAACAAAAATAAAAACAATTAAAATTGATCATCTATTGAGTACTTTTTTAAAAACATTTATTAAAATAAAAAATAGACAACATAAAATGTGTTTTCCTTCATTTATAGTTAAATTAAAAAGATAAATAAAAATTTGAATGAGAACCTAGTGCTTGCACCGTTCTACCAACATATCGCAAAATGAAGGGTATAATTTGTGACTTTCAATTTGACACGATTCTGAGCATTCAGTTGTTAAACACTATCTTTGCGGACTCGAAATAATTTTCATACGAGATAAGATTTTTTACTTAGATATATAAAAAGCGAAAAGTATATATATAGAGAGAGTATATGCAATTTTTCTCTCTTCAAACTTTACTCCATCAATGACAGTCAATAATTTGTAAAATAGCTGTACATTTATTTTTGGAGTTATCTTTCAGATTTTTTCGTAATTCTGTCAATGTCCGTAATTCTGAAGATGTTTGTCAAATAAGGTTTATTATAAAATTATCACTTCCATTCACTCAAAAATTGATTAATTTGTAGAGTAGCGCAGAGTGCCATTGAGAATTGTACTGCGTGCCAAATGTAGCAAGCATGCCATAGGTTGCCGACCCCTACGTTAGAGAGAGGGTTGAATGAGTGAGTGTTTATTAATGTCGCACTATAAAACAACACGAAGGCTATTGGTAATGGGCCTCAGTCAAGAGACGAGGACTATATCAGAGCTAGCAGCCTACTCTCCTAACTTCCACATAACTCCAAAGTGAGGATTTTGAGCCACGACAGATTTAACGTACAACAGTCCCTCGAAATGGCGGATCATCAGTGGTACCATGAGATGAACTCATGACTTATAACAATGCAACAAAAACTGGAATTAAAGAAAATAAAGTGAAGAATATAGAAAGCTTCAATCCGCTGTTAAGAAAACTTTTTCATAATAAGCGATTTTTTATAAAAATAAAACTTATTTTATATTTAAGATATTTTTTGTTATTTAATTTTAACTATAAGGTGTTATCAAGAAAATATCAAATTTTACTGAAGGTAGAACACCATTTCATTTTAAATTAAAAAGTATCCGATAACTTAAGAACCTATTATATATCCAAACAAGAAAACTTTATAAGAAATTTATAAATATTTTCTCAGCTAGCTGAAAAACATTAGCAAAATGCAAGCACATCAATTTCACTGGATTTTACCAATAAATATAAATCGACGATTTGAGATATCACTAATAATTATCTATAAACGAAAATTGTTAAACAGGCATGGACATTTTATTAAAATACTTATCTATTTTAAATTGTTTTGGCAGGGCTACAAAAAACATTCCCTGTCAAATTTGTTATGCTTGCTTTAGAATAGGAGTCTTCAACTCTTAACGCTCGAGGGCCACATCAATAAATTCACAATGATCCGAGGGCCACATCAATAAATTCACAATGATCCGAGGGCCACATCAATAAATTCACAATGGTCCACGGGCCACATCAATAAATTCACAATGGTCCACGGGTCACATCAATAAATTCACAATGGTCCGCGGGTCACATCAATAAATTCACAATGGTCCACGGGTCACATCAATAAATTCACAATGGTCCGTGGGCCACATCAATAAATTCACAATGGTCCGCGCGTCACATCAATAAATTCACAATGGTCCGCGGGTCACATCAATAAATTCACAATGATCCGAGGGCCACATCAATAAATTCACAATGGTCCGAGGGCCACATCAATAAATTCACAATGGTCCGTGGGTCACATCAATAAATTCACAATGGTCCGCGGGTCACATCAATAAATTCACAATGGTCCGCGGGTCACATCAATAAATTCACAATGGTCCGCGGGTCACATCAATAAATTCACAATGGTCCGCGGGCCACATCAATAAATTCACAATGGTCCACGGGTCACATCAATACATTCACAATGGTCCACGGGCTACATCAATAAATTCACAATGGTCCACGGGCCACATCAGTAAATTCACAATGGTCCGTGGGCCACATCAATAAATTCACAATGGTCCGAGGGCCACATCAATAAATTCACAATGATCCGAGGGCCACATCAATAAATTCACAATGGTCCGCGGGTCACATCAATACATTCACAATGGTCCACGGGTCACATCAATACATTCACAATGGTCCACGGGTCACATCAATACATTCACAATGGTCCGCGGGCCACATCAATAAATTCACAATGGTCCGCGGGTCACATCAATAAATTCACAATGGTCCGTGGGCCACATCAATAAATTCACATGGTCCACAGGCGACATCAATAAATTCACAATGGTCCGCGGGCCACATCAATAAATTCACAGTGGTCCGCGGGCCACATCAATAAATTCACGATGGTCCGTAAAAAAAGCCGCACTATTGTCAAACGAAATAATGCAGTCTGGAAATTTAAATAAGAAAGGGAGTTTTGTTTTACAAGACTACAACTGATTCTAAGGGAAGAGATGATATTAGATTTTTGTACATAAACCGTAAAATCCGGCGTATAATGCGCACCTATACTTCCAAGCTGCAATTTTTAATTTTTAGGTATATTTACAGTATAACGCGTACCCTCCATTTACGAAGAAGCATGAAATGTAGGCATGCAATGCTCTTAAGTATCGAAGTAGTTTATTCGAGATATTATTCTAATCTTTAGAAAAAAAATAGTATACTTCTAGAACTACGACCCCTTTTAGTTCTTTCATAAGGGATGTCTTTTCTTCTAAATAAACAGTATTTCGACCAATCTAAGCCTAATTTTTTATGCGCATTTTTTTTGTTTTGTTATTTTTATAGCTCTCCTTTTAAACTCGGTGTACAATGCGTACCCGTAAATTTCGGTCATTTTTTTTGTGTGCTAAAAGTGCGCGCTATACGCCGGATTTTACGGTATATCGGTTTCAAAATCGTTGAATGGAAGTCTAATTAAAATACGTTGTACGTTAAAGATAAAAGTCCACCTTTTCTTCTTAAAACTGAGATTTTATGCATATTCAGATTTTTTTTATATTTAAAATTAAGATAAAATGAATTTTGCAAAAATTTCATACTAAGATAATTATTATCTCAAATGGATATTAAGCATATCAATAAAATGTTATAAATATCAAGAGAAAAAGTTTTTCGACAAAAAGTAGACAAGGCAATTTTTCCAGAAATTGCCTCAAATTCAAATAAAAGACCATTAAAATGCCCAAAGTTGAAGATCTCTATTCTAAATTAAGAATGAAATCAATAAGTTTTACCTACTTTTTAAACTAATTATTTTTATTTTTAGCCATATCTGTAATACAAGTTTTATAATATTACTAGGATTTTCATTTTAATATATTTTTAACTTGAATGAGTTAGAAATTAAAATTAAATATAGTTTCCAATTTTATACATTCAGTAGTTTAATTTATTTAACTCTGAAAAATAAATTTATTAATTTAAAAAAGAAATCCTCAGGAAAGAGTCTTTTCTCTAAAATAAATAATTCAAGTCAACCTGTGTATTGTAAACGTGTGTACAGGAAGATAAATAAATATAAACGAACAGACTAACGATCGCGACATCTACATCAGTAAATTTTGACAGCAAGAAAAATGAAAATGTATCATATGAAGCTAAAATACTAGGAATATTAAAATAAATCGGAAAAAATGCCGTAGTTGCTTACGATGAAACGAACAGACGTGGACAAAATCTCGGAAATTTGGCAAAAACTCAAAAAATTTAAATAATTGCTCTAGAATGCATCGGATGGAATGAAAATACGTAGATAAGATCTAGAAAATCTGGCAAAAAATCAAAGAGAAAAATCCTTGAATTCGGGTTGTCAAAGGTCATAAACAGATCGCCCAAAACGTGTTTTTATCAAATCGGTAGCAAGTAAAGCCGGGAGAAGGAAACCGTAATCATTTGAAGTTGTATTACGCACTGATAAACAAAGGTTATGAAATGGGGGGGCATATTTTAACCTTCTTCGTATAAATATTCAATGGCTTTTCTATAGACAGTAAATTTATTTACATTGTATAAATATTATAACTAGTACTAATAAATAAAAATTGCGTGAGTGTTTATGTGACCACACGATAATTGAAAACTTGATTTATTCTCTCTGGGCGAGAGAATTCAATTGTTCGGACGTACTACGTTTTCTTCAAATACATTTTTGCATGCAGGCGTTAAATAGTTCTCTTTTTCGTGCACATTCATTGGTGGATTTGTTTATTTCATCCATTTTCTGGAAAGGGCAATGTTTAAATAATTATGCATTCTGATATATTTATATGCGAGTATATACGATTTAAAAATGTCAATTAATCCAATTATTTAAAAATATTTACGTGTAAATTACTTATGTAGATTATATTAATATAATATGTGCTTATATGGTACTTATGTATATTATCCCAGCAATGCCAACGTTCAAGATAACTCGCCAAGTTGGCAACTCTGATTTCCCATGTGTCGTACACGCTGAATTGGCAGCCATGTGCTTTCTGTCATATAACGTCGCCAATACCGTTGAGATAATACGTACATAAGTACCTTATATATACGTAATAAGTAACTTATATAACACCATATACTGACAGCCGTTTACTTAAAATCCTCTCAACAAACAAGCAGAGAGGGTTCGTACTTTTTCACAATTAATGCTTTTATTTTTTCGTAATGTCTCAGTTCTCATTACTAATATAAACCAAAATATTGGCAACATTTTCGCTCATTAAAATTTCGGATTTTAATTCTATCAAATCTTTGGGCTTTCAAATAGGCTCTTGCACTGAATCAAAAAAAGATCCCATGTTTCGTTAGTGCTTATCTTTGATCTCTTTCATAATAATATAATCTCTTTATTCCAATCACTTTTGCTTGCGCTCCTCTTCTCTCGTTCACTCTCTAGAGTTGAATCTGAGTGGGCTGCATGAAAGTAATCATTAAATAAATAAAAAATTTCAAGGGAGGAAATTTTTACAGAGAAAAAAACACGTACCAAAAAGTTTTCAATTAAAAACTAAACGAGCATCGACAACCCTGAGCATGCTTGCTGATCCGACTGGATCCGGGAATTGCCTTAAAACTTTTACAGTAACTCAGGGGTAGGTAATTGTTTTGGCTCAAAAGGCAACATTGTGAAAACGGGGGATAGAAGGGAGCCACACTTTTTAAAATGATTGCACTCATTAATTAGCTTTGAATTTCAGAAAAGGCATAAATTGTACCATAAAAATCAATGGGTATGTTAAGCAGTTTTATTCAATTTATTTATTGTGCTACTTTCATATAATCTATAACACGATTTCCCTTTAGAATCAGTTTAAAAAGATAAATGTACTTTATACCCCTTTTGTAGGTTTTTTCTCAATGAAGAGTGACACTACTTGTGTTGAAATTTTCATCACAGCTTGCAAGTTTTATTCAGGCAACTTGCATTTATATTAATCCTTGTTGATATTCATACAAGAAAAACGTTTCTCACTAATATATGTCGACCTAAATAGAAAGAACATTTTCCCAGCCAATTTCTTCGTACATGGAAATTTTTCAGTAGTCAAAAGATTTGTAAAAGTCAATTAATGTCATAGCACATTTAACATTTCCTTCACAATAATCTGACAAGTCAATAAGCTCAAGCTACAGCTCCTCAGGTGCTGTATCAATATCAGCAACGCAGGGGAAAAAAATCTCGGTTCAAAGTGGATTTCCTTAAGGTCTTGTGAAGTCGCTATTTGCCTACCCCTGCGGTAATTGGTTTTTAGAGAGAAATTTAAGCGGAATTACATTTCTATACAGAATTTGGATATAGAGGAAATAAAAAGGATTGCCGCACACATAATTTACCGTTATAACACATTTTATAACATAATTCTGAAAAATACAAGTATTAGCTTTGATTGTTGAAAGGCTGTTTGAGCTGGCTATTTGCGGTTTGAAAATAATCCTTGCTCTCATCAGTTGGTCGTACAAAGTAAAGTATTCTATACTTTAGATTATGTATAGAAACTTTTCTCTTATTTCTTTTCAGTAAAAAGTTCACTGTCCTCTACTGCATACTCTTCGTTATCTGATCATTATTCAAAAAGTATTGGCTGTGGTTTGCGGTCTTCTGTACCGAGAAGAAATGAACGACCAGAAACACTTCTAATATTCAGGTACGAGTACATTTATTTCATTAGCTCCACTTTAAACCATGAAATTTCCATGATTTGATTTTTTTCATCGTCATTGGGTTTACTTACATCACACTGCAAACGCTATTGGAAGTGGATTTCGGAATTCTAAGCCATAGTCGAGTGATAACGATGATACCCCAGCTAGCTTCTCACGTTCCCTATTCTAGACACGCCAATGTGAAAATTCTAGTCCAAGGGTACTCATATCTTTTTTCCTGCCGGACCGCATACATATGCTAGCTATTTTACGCAGGCCGTAACAAGATGATTAATTGAGAGGGGGGATGCTTTAAGACTAAGATAACATAGAAAATTTAAAATGTGGATATTGATCAAAACATTAAAACTCATATTTTGCTATTTTTTAATTATTATTTTTCATTTTTGTCACCGAATTTTTCTAAATTGGAAGCATTTAAGAACCACTCTTTCGCAATTTCTGCATCAGTAAACGGTTCCATATGATTACCAATGATATAACAAATTTCATAGGGTGCCTTTGTTATCGCTGTGACATTACCACTGACAAAACACTTTTTTGCTGTAGTACAGATAATTAAAGAAAGCCTCTATTTGCATACCTTTTGAAAGAGAGCTTCGAGGAAAAGTGTCATTGAACGATTCCTGTTTATTGGTATTTTTTAAAAACACTTTAGCGCGACAAATCAAGCAATTACTGATCCATGCTTGTTTTTCACTACAAAATATAGTCAACTTCCCAATCATCTTGAAACAATCTATTTTCTTCGAATATTTTTCGCTAGCAAGATATTAAAGATAGTTAAAAATTAGTTCCACTCATAAAATGGTCGCTACTCCACTGTTGTCCATTATCACTAATCGGAAAAAAACATCAATTCGCACCCATATGACATCGATATCAATAAGCAAAATTGATATATTTGATTTTTTAACAAAGAATTTCTCAGCCAAATTTTCATAAATAAATGAATTTCTCAGAGCAATGGGCCATGACCGGGCCACTTAAAAAGGCTTGAGTAACGCTGCTCTAGTCTGATAGATTCTACATCGGTCTTGCTATTCTCAATGGCTTTCGAAAGAGCTCAGTACTCCATCAGTTATGCAACTCCGTCATTCTACCAATTCGCAGCCTGATTTAAGAACGAAATATATATTGATTTTATAAAAGTCGAAAATCATATGACGTGGGTTCATATCTTGGAATCATTAAAAGTCGATTCTTAAAGTTTACTGACGTAGAGTGGAAGTTTGGAAAGTGGGGTTCCAACTCAACGGAATGCTCGTCACTTGATCGCGATTTAAAATTGCTAGGTTCGTTGTGAATGGCTTCGAAGTGCGACATAAATAAGCAATTAATTTTCAGCTTAGTGCCATAAATTAAGATGAACGCACACAGTTCTAAATACAAAATGAAGGCATATTTTTATAACTGAACCACATAGGTTGTGAAAAACATGAAGGTATAGTCCGAAGAAAAAATTCTTTCTGACAAATTTTGAGGAAGTTTGACCATTCTGCAAGTATTATGTACAAAAATTCAGTAATAGTATAAAAAATGCAAAATATTGCGCACTCAAAGCAACATCAAATTTATCTGAAGGCTTCCATTTTTTCCATTTGAAAGAAAATATTTTTAATAGTTTCAGCAGCGAACAAAAATGAAGATCTGACAATTTTTTCAAAAATCTGTGAAGAGGGTCCCCCCCCCCACACACACACACTTAACTACGATTATAATAGTCTTAGTTTAGAAGTATATATTTTTTTTACCTGAATTTTATTTTAATCCATCTTAAATGTTAATTGAAATATACTAGTAATTTTAACAATATACATATAAATTGTTAAATATTATTAAATTACCAGAGTGAGAGTTACATTAACAT
This sequence comes from Trichonephila clavata, assembly GCA_019973975.1. Lineage (NCBI taxonomy): Eukaryota > Metazoa > Arthropoda > Arachnida > Araneae > Nephilidae > Trichonephila > Trichonephila clavata. The sequence goes on from BMAO01024138.1 coordinate 196,325, forward strand.
CGTCTTACAAAGCTGCGCGAGGGTTATTGGCGACGAACCTCGTAATTTTGAACCATAGTCAAATGACGAGAGGAAGACACCTGAGCTGGCATCTCCCTCTCCAAAATTCCACACCACACCAAAGAAAGGATGTTTGATCCTCGAAAGATGTAACGAGAATCAGCCCCTTCTACACGGAGGGTTTACATCGGCACTAGTTAAGTTACCAGAAGTTCTAATAGAGCGATACTCAACCTGCGGCTCACCGAGCCTTTTTAAGTGGCCCGGCTAAGACCCATTGCTGTTTTATTAAAGACAATGCATTAAAAATTTGATGGAAAATTCTTTGAGAAGAAATCAAATATATCAATTTTGCTTTTTTGCTGTTGATGTCGTACGGCTGCGAATTGATATTCTTTTTCTATTTGTAACGGTTACGGTTAGTGATAACCGACAACAGTGGAGTAGTGACGATTTTATGGGTGGAACCAATTTTGAACAATCTTTCATACCTTGCAAGCGAAAAATATTCAAACGATTTGGAGATTGACTGTTTTGCAGTGAAAAACAAACATGGATCATTACTTGTTTGATTTGTCACGAAAAAGTGCTGTATTTAAGAAATACCAACAAACAGGAATCATTCAATGACACTTTTCCTTTTTCAAGAAGTGATATATATATAAATAGGCTTTATTGAATATTCTTTGCAACAGCAACAAAATGTTTTGTCAGTGGTAATGTCACAGTGGTAACAAAGACATCCTAAGAAGTTTGTTACATTATTGGTAATCATATGAAACCATTTACTGATGCGAAAATTGTGACGGGGTGTTTCTTAAATTCTTTTAATTTAAAGTTAGTGACAAAAATAAAAAATAGTTTTAAAAAATCAAAACAGGAGTTATAATATTTTGATCAATTTTACATATTTTAAATTTCTAATGTTATCTTGGACTTAAAGCATTTCTTCCCCCCCCCCTCCCCTCCATTTAATCTCATGTTGCGGCCCGCTTGAAATGGCTGACATATGTATGCGGCCCAGCAGAAAAAAAGTTGAGTACCCCTGTTTTAATACATCAAATCCTCTCCGATTTTATTTGACTGATAAATTTTATGTTCCAAGTTAGAAAAGAAGTATGAAGTCAAGCTGGGGACACTGTACGATTTAATTGACAAAAATCGGTCAAAAAAATCAAATCCAATTTTTTAGCCTAAACTATCCTTAAACACTTCTCTAAAATCTCACAAAATTTGAAAGCTCTAATTTTAAAAAATACAGAGTTATGATAACTTTTACGTTCGTTTTTATTCACTTACTAATGGCAAATGAAAACTTCAAATTGACTTATCTTAGAAAGATAAACTAGTTTGTCTCCATTTAAAATGCTAAGGCTGTTTTTCTATTGTGCCAAATGCTTTAATATTTTTTCTAACCATTGCTAATAATACATGTAACAAAAGCCGGTAGGTATTTTCGAGTAAAAAAAAATACTTATTTTTTAAAAAATAATTGAATTTAGAATTTATATACATTTTTTTAAGGAATTTTCAATAAGCTTTCATAAAAAGAAGTAGTGTAGGAATAACAATCATGTAACCACAAAACCCATTCTCTTATTATGCATATTTGGACGTACTTGGAAATCAAATTTCATGGGTGTACGTCAATTTTTGTAGGAGTAGCATTTTAAAATCCCTTCATAAGTTTGTTTGTTTTTCCTTAAAAAATTAAAAATGGTTAGCTTTTTATGAAATTTTGAGCACAAAATCTGTTTTACATAATAAATATACAGAAGAACAATCAAAAAAATTTTCAAAATCCCTAAGTTAAAAAATTTGGGGTAAACCGTACCATGTTGCTTAAATTCCTTGCTTCAAATATTTTTTGTCGAGGGAAGTCTTATTTCTATAGTGGAACTGAGTTCATTAAACAAGCTATTTAGCAGTATAATTTCGATTAGCTCACGTTGAGATTAACAAGTAATATCAAAAAAAAATTTAAGTCAATTTCTACTTAGATCAACAACAAAAAAATTATTTTAGTTACTTTTATTAAATATTCACAACTAATATAAATATGTATACACATATGACAGAATCACAACATTTAATGATAATTAATAGAAATTGTACTTAAGTACCGTATTGTCATCCAAAACAATCGTGTATATAAAATTTCCGTTCAACTGAATGCTTTGAAACGTGAGGAAAAAAAAATATTAAGTTTTTACCCAATTCACAAGAAATGAAGCCAACGGCATCTTCTAAAAATAATTTCAGACAAATAATTTTAATTCATTATAATTAAATTATCGTATTGTTACCAAAAACAATAATGTATAGAAAATATCAGTTCAAATGAGTGATTTAAAATGTGAGAAAAAAACCTTTTCAAGTTTTGACACAAGTCGCCAAAATGGTCGCTAAGTCACCAAAAATGATGCCAACGTGGCTGAATTTGTAACCCTTTGAATAATTATGTTTAATCGATTAATTTTTATTATAATTATAATTAAATTACTGTATTGTCATCCAAAATTATCGTGTATATAAAACTTCAGCTGAATTGCTTTAAAATGCATTTTATTAACGATTGAAAATTTGAACAAGATAAATATATATATAAATCAATAGAAAAAGAGGGTGAACTAATAGCAGGGATTGAAAAATGTTTGTTGCCATTAAAAAAATTTCTTACTTAGATATCATTTGTGTTTTTTTTAACTCAGTTAAAATCCAAATGTGGATTTATTTTCAAAAACAACTTAAATTATTTTCTTTTGACATCCTGTTCATTTATCATTTATTACTTCTTCGGAATTTTTGGATTGCATCAAGCAATGGGTTTCCACGCATCATCTAACGCACATTCCATTCGTATTTCAACAGTGAATTGTTCTTTCGTTTCTTAACTTTTCATCTATTTCTTGAAAGTCAAGTTGTAAAGTCACATAACTCTATATTTTCATCTGTAAGACACGAAACAATAGATCTTTTCGTAAAGAAGTAGGTTTTGATTCAAAACTTGATGAAAAAGTGCAGAAATTGCTTTATTTAGTAAAATTCGCTTAGATTTCAGTTTAGTATTTATCTTAAACTTTTTGTCGTTGTCGAAGATAGATAAATAGATTTAGCGACAGATTCTATTAGTATGATGTTATCGAACTAATTTAATACTTTATCAAATTGAAAAAGAAAAAATTTTGTTTATAAAATTTGAATTGGTAAAAATGATATCTAACACAGAATGGTAAGATCGGACTGACTGAGTGCGTTTATTAACGTCATATCTGAAGTTATACGAGATCTACTGGTGATGGATTCGTAATTCTGAAGCACGGTCAAGTGAACGACATTTGTGCTAACTCTCCAAACTTCCAAGCCACGTCAATGTAAGGGCTTTCAGTCCCGACAGATTTAATGTGCATCAATCCCTTACACGGAGGATCATTTTGGTACTGGGACTATCACTGGACAGAAAAAAATGTTGCGTAAGAGTTCATGTGACATCGATAGTAGAGTGGTCTTAGTCACGTGAACATCGAATGACACTTTGTTAACATTGAAGTTTGTATCAAGTTATGGATCTGATTTTACCAGAAGTAATTGCGGTGCAACGGCAGCTGCTGCATTTAAATCTTATTGAATCCGGGAGTTCTCGTGTGACGCGATGGCTTGCCGCCGTATTAATCGCTAACTAAACCGGGCTATGAAACCTGAAGTAACCGAGGAGTCAAGTGAAAACAAACCGTCGATTAAATCCCCCCCCAACATTTTTTTTTAACTCCGGTTGTTCAACAGCGAGTTTGCAACCTCATTGGTCAAAATAGACCCAGTGGCTGCACTTATTGAGCTAGCGCGGTTAAATCTAACTGAACCCCCCAGCATTCAAACAGAGAGCAGCCTCTCAGCTCTCTCCCAAGCAGCTTTCTCAGCAAGAAATTCAAGAGAACTTCCATCCCCATAGGCATGCCTACCGGACTAGTCCTGTCAACCAACCACCAAGACGTATCTCGCAGACGGAAAAAACCCACTTTCGCCATCTTCCACATCACAGAAATCCAGATATGGGATGGAGGGCTGCTTCGCAGCCCATATGCCCACATATTCACCGCAATCAAATCTAACTGAGCTTTGAGCCCGGTGAGAATTTTTTGACTGAACTTGCGACGGTGAAACGAACTTACGGTTTTCTTCCTTTGACCACCGGACCAGTGAACAATACGGCGCGCGATTAGATGCCGTCCTCCTATTTGACAGAGGTTCTAAGTTACGGTTCTCAACGTTACTTCAAATTAAACCAAGCTAGTTTTGTGTACGAATTACCAATACAAAAATTACACTTGATTCATAAAGAATCAAATAATCAACAAAAAATAATTTTTTTTATTTATTGAAATTTTTAAAAAAAAATGTAATATTCCAAAAAAAATTTGAAGTTCCGAAATAAAGGTATTTAGTTGTAAGGAAAGATAAACAGAATAATTTTTTACACGTTATCTTTGCCTAATTTTAACGTTTGAAAAACACTCATCAAAATTGTCAAACTGTGCACTATATAACATTTTGCCGTACCGAAGATTTAGTGTTTAATGCAAAGATATTTCAAAAGAAAAGTAAGAATATTCTTTTAAAATGTTAATTCTCACATATATTACAATTGTTGGAGTGCATTTTCCCTCTACATTCTTTTAAAATAACTTTAAAGAATTCTAAAAATAACACAAGACAAAATTATTTCAAAAATAGTTTTCTGCCATTTTGTACACTACCACTTGATATATAAATAAAAAACAATCCATCAATTGATAATTTGAAAAAATTCGAGAAGTTAATAAACAGCTTTGGTCTTATGGAAAAACTTGTTTATCAGAAAAATCTTATTTTAAAAGAAAACGATTTGCAGGTGCACTTTTGTTTTGGCTGGATGGCCACATTGTGGGAGCGGAAGATACCAGAATGCCGTACCTTTTTTTAAAACGATTCAATTCTTTAAGTACCTTTGTATTTCTGAACAGGAAAAATTGTACCATAAAAATCAATAAATATGTTAAATAAAGCAGTGGAAGTTTTATTCAATTTATTGTACTAATTTAATATCTTTTAGCCACACACACACAAACAAGCACATTTAATTTTAGAATCAGTTTAATGGAAAAAAAATGTACCCTAAAACACTTATGTACAGTTGTTTTTAAAATCAAGAGTGAGATTGCTTGTTGAAATTCTCATCATAGCTTTAAGTTTTTGTAAAAGCAACTTGCATCTGTATTTATTCTAATGGATCTTAATGCAAGAAAAACTTTGCTCACAAATATATATCGACACATATACAGAGAGCATTTTCCCAGCAAATTTCTTCACACATGAGAATTTTTCAGCAGCAGTGCCGGTTTATCCATTGGGAGCTTAAGGCGAGAGCCCAGGGGCCTGGATAAGCTGGACTTAACCAGATTTTCTGGTTATAAATTTCAATCCGCCAGTGCTAAGGTAGATCCTCTGTGTCCAGGGTTCGAAATGATATTAAATCGGCACTGTTCCACAGATAAAGATTTGTAAAAGTCAATTTATGTTATAGCATTTAACATTTCCTTTATACCATGATCCAACTTCAAGTCAATAAGTTCACACACAATCTACAGCTTCTTAGGTACTGTATCAATATCAGTAGTAATGGGATAGAGAACAAATTGAGTTTAGGCTCAATTTTCTTAAAAGTCCTGAAATCTTCTTGTGACCTTCAAACTCTGCAGATGATTTTAATTTTAGCAGAAACACTTCCGTGTACTTT